>VWYK01117034.1:1101-15794 GCA_013399775.1 Semnornis frantzii | reverse complement strand
TCTCCTCTCTCTCTCCTCTCTCTCTCCTCTCCTCTCTGTATGTTTTTACCACTCATTGGAGTGGAATGTGAATGCCTTCTAACCATACATTAAATGATGCCTCTAGGAGCTGTCATACCTAGTTTGCTCTCTTCCCTTATCATCTCCCCAGGGCAAGATGGGTATCTGCAATGTTTTGGTAGCGCCTTTTTCAGATACACATGCTGCTCTATGTTTATATTAGTTCAAACGGATTGAAGAAGTACACTTGATACTCAGAATGGATGGCAACACATGTGCTTGGTTCCAAATGCCATCTTTGTTGTTTGTTCTATTTATTTCAACATTTGTTTTTCATATTTTTTTTGTGTGTATGGTTTTAACCCCTCTGACCCTACCACAAGCTGCTTCTTCCTTTTCCCGAGTCTTGTATGAACTACTTTTGTTACAATATATTTAAAAATTGCTTGTCCTCTGCAGTGCATCTCAAGTCAGTGTTCCCCTTGCAATTGTGAGCATTCTTTTTATGATGCAAATTACTTTTTACATCATAATTTCTCTGACCCGGCTTGTACTATTAACTGCAAAGAGTTTCATCAGCACAACCTAGAGGAACGAGGTGAGCAGCTGGGTTGGGGGATGAAGTGGGAAATTCTTCAGCTGCTATCATTGCCAAAGCAAACACATTGTGTACCTACACCATCAGCACATGGTGACTGGTCTTTAAAAAAACAAAAACCAAAAAACCAAAACCCCAAAAACCAAACAAAAAAACCCAAAATCTAAAAAAAGGAACAACAAAAAAAAATCCCTCACGATAGAGAAGATGTGTCATGCACAGCAGAGCATGTGGTACAGGACAACTACCCTGAGACTGGTCCTGTGGTGAGTTTTCTGCACGAAAGAAGCTTCTGTGTCAGCAGAACATTTGCTACACTCAGCAAGAAACGTGTTTGGTGTGAGGTGACATGAAAAGGGGACATTCCCTGTGCTGTTCCCCACCTCTAATCTCAGCGTCCAGGCTCCTACTCCTCAGATCTGGAAGGAGACAGAAAGAAAAAACTCCCATTCTAAGTGAACAGCATGCTGTCCAATTTCCTGTTGTATGAACTCTTTCCAAAATCTCACAGACAATATTGTCAGGAAAAAAATATGTCCAGGGAAGACTGGCACAGTGATGGGCAGTGTTAAACTGTCTCAGCCAGACCAGGACAGTCAGTCCATGTATTCACACTACAGCTGTTCCAGCATGGACAGCTTGTTACATGCTACTTTTTTTCAGATGGGCTGTGCTGATACAAGCACTTTAAAAGGAGTGTGGTTTCACCCATGCTTGGAGGCTGCACTGCTTTGACTTAAACTTGTGTAATTGCACTGATGCAAACACTGTGTGCAGGCGAGCCCTAAGATCCTTGAGTCCTGGTGACTTGTTCTTGAGTCACAGCCATGCTGAGCAAAGGCAAGACTGTGCTTAAGTCAGCAGGTGAAAGCTGTCCTACTAGAAATACCATTATGGAAAGACTAGCAGGATGTGGCACTTGTAATAATTAGTTACCAGACCAGCATATAAATAAAAAAAAGCAAATTGCTGACAAAAACCTTTTGCATTTTTATTGGAAATAAAAATAAAGGTGATGGGTGTTTTCAAACCAAGGAGGAAGTATGGCAGTTTTTGTTTGACCTATGACACATCCCTTGGGATGAACATTTTTTTCCCTCAGGAGGATTATGATAAAATTCCCCTGGTAGGTCACACTGGCTGTTTTATTAGAATTTAGCCAAACATCTGCTGGATATCAAACTTCAATGTGCACAGATTAAACCAGTTCTGGAAAAAAAGTATCAGCACTCCCCTGCAAAGCATTAAAATGGAGGCATTTTTTTGCGAGCTTGGCTAAAAAGCACAAAGCATTGAATAAATACTTGTATTTTAGGAAAGGGGTATGCGTGTGATTTTTGTCTTGAAACTGTTCTACAATTGAATCTGAAGATCAACAAATGCTCTTGGTATGCAGCACAGGGACAGTCCTAGCTGCTGCTCAGGGTGAGCATTCAGCAGCCAGTGGGCATGGAGGGTACTGCGTCACATTGTGGTTTTAGCCCAGTGCTGAGTGTGCGCTACCGCAGCCCTGTCCTTTGCGGCTTGAGACCATTCCCTGGAGCACGGTCCCGTGCGCAGCGTCTGCTCCTCTATCCCGCTGGCAAACAATTTTAGCTCCCAGTCTTGAAAGTGGCTGTATTTTCTCCTTTGTTTTTCCTGCACAAATATTTTCTAAACCAGTATCTTGCGCCGATATCGTATGACAGCAGTGAGCACAGCTGTGCGACGTGTGTGCAGGTTCGGGAGCTCCTCTGTCTCCTAACGGAGCTCCAGGAAGAGGTGAGTAGGTTGCAGACTGTCAGGGAGTGTGAGGAAGAGATAGGCAATATATTGGAGTCACACCCTGACCTCTCCTCCGGGCAGACATAGCTCCCAACACGGAGGACTGCCTGACCTCTCTGCCTGCCCAGTTGTGGTAACGTAGAGAATGAGAGACAGTGGCAACAAGTCCCTGCCCGACACAGCAGGCACGGCAAGCGTGTTCCAGCTGTAACCACTCCGCCCTCCCAAGTCCCCTTGCATAACAGCTTACAGTGCACCGCTACGGTGACAAAAGCAGGGGTTCACCTAGCCTACAGGTGTCGTCACAGCCCAGACACTACACCCCGCATTAAAACCACTCCCACAAAGGAAAAAAGAGAGTCATCGCCACAGCTGACTCACTTTCCAAGGGAGTGGAAGGGTCAGTATGCTGACCAGCACAGTCTACTGCTTTCCTGGGGGCCCAGGTCAAGGATATTGAAAGGAGGCTTCCTATTGTACAACCCTCTGATTACGATCCACTGCTGATCTTTCAGGTGGGAAGTGAAGAGGTAAAACATGAGAAGCCCAAGGGCAGTGAAGAGGGACTTCAGAGATTGGGGATGGGTGGTGAAGGGATCAGGAGCACAAGCAGTGTTCTCCCTTATCCCTGCAGTTGCAGGGAATGGGTGAGGGAAGAATCACGAAGAGCCAGCAGATCAGTGCCTGGCTACGAGGCTGGTGCAGCAAGCAGGACTTTGGGTTCTTTAATCATGGGTCACTTTATGCATCACCAGGTCTGCTGGTGACAGGGCACACCTGTCTCAAGATAGGAGAAGGACCCTGGGACAGGAGTTAGCAGGGCTTATAGAAAGAACTTTGAACTAGATAGAAGCAGGAATCCATTCAGTTGCAGAGATGCAAGGGTCACTGATTGGTTAGTAACTGCAGAGTGCCTCAGAGTGGACAGGTAGGAATTAGGTCATCTCCCTGCAAAAATATATCAAATCAATAGCCCAGCTGAAGTACAACAATGCCTGCAGCATGAGCACCAAACAGCAGGAGGTGAAAGGTGTTGTGCACCAGGAAAACCACAATATAGTTGCCATTGCAGAGACATGGTGAGACAGCTCACATTCCTGAATTGTTGACATGGATGGCTGCAGCCTCTTCAGACAGCACAGGCAAGGAAGGAGAGGTGGTGGAGTGGCCCTGTATGTTAGGGACAGATGAATTACTCTATAAGCAACTGGGAAAAATCTCAAAATTGCCTGCCCTTGTTCTCTTGAGAGACTTCGATTTCCCAGATGTCTATGCAGCAGAGAGGAAACAGTCTAGGAGGTTCCTGGAGTATGTGGAGGATAACTGCCTGGCACAGCTGGTGAGTTAACTAACTAGGGAAGATGCTCCACTGCACTTGCTGTTTGTCAGCAGAGAAAGACTCGTGGATGATGTGGTGGTTGGAGGACACCTGGGTCATACTGATCATGAAAAGATAAGAGTTCTTGGAGAAGGAGGATCAGCAGGACTGCCACATTCCAGAGGGCAGGCTTTGGCCTGCTTAGAAGGCTGGTTGAGAATCCCTTTGGAAGTAGTCCTGACGAGCAAAGGAGCGCAGGAAGGATGGAAAGTCAAGAAGGAAATCCTGAAGTTGCAAAAACAGGCTGTCCTCATATGTCAGAAGATGAGCTGATGGGGAAGAAAATTGGCCTTGATAAACAGAACTTTGGTTGAACCTGAAGGAAAAGAGCAAAGTTTATGGGCTTTGGAAGAAGAGGAACACAGGAGAACTACAAGGACGCAGAAAGGTCACGCAGGGAGAAAATTAGAAGGGCTAAAGCCCAAAAAGAACTTAATTTGGTCAAGTCTGTGTTTCTATAAACATATCAACAACAAAAAGGCTCAAGGAGAGCCTCCACACTTTACTGGATGAAGGAGGAGCCATAATGACAAAGGTTGAGGATAAGGCTGGGGATCTTAATGCCTTCTTTGCCTCAGTCTGTAATAGTAAGATCAGGTGTTCCCTGGATACCCAAACCATGTGCCAGAAGACAGAGTTGGGGAGCAGAATGAAGCTCACATGATCCAAGAGGAAATGGTGAGGGACATGCCCTGCCACTCAGACAGACACAGGTCTATGGAGCCAGATGGGATCCACCCAAGGGTGCCGAGGGAGCTGGTGGAGGTGATCTCCAAGCTCCTTTTCATCATCTATCAGCAGTCCTGGATGATTGGGGAAGTGCCACTTGACTGGAGGTTGGTGAATGTGATGCCCATTTATGAGAAAGACTGTAGGGAGGATCCAGAAAACTACAGACCTGTCAGTATGACCTTGGTGCTGGGGAGGGTCATGAAGCAGATCACCTTGGTGGCCACCACATGGCACATCCAGGACAACCAGAGGATCAGGACTAGTCAGCATGGCTCTATCAGAGGCAGGTCCTACTTGACAAATCTGATCTTCTATGACAAGGTGACCTGCATGGTAGATGAGGAATAGGTTGCAGAAGTCATATAAGTGGACTTTAGTGAGGCCTTTGACATGGTTCCCCACAGCATCCTGTTGGACAAACTGTCTGCCTATGATCTGGACAGACACACTCTTTGCTGGGTCAAAAACTATCTGGATGGCCAGGCTGGAAGATCAGTGGTAAGCAGAGTTAAATCCAGTTGGTGATGTTCCCTATGGCTTTGTACTGGGGACAGTTCTATTTAACATTTTCATTGATGATCTTGGAAAGGGTATTGAGTGCACCCTCAGTAAGTGTGCAGAGGACACCAAGCTGGGTGGGAGAGTCAATCTGCTGGAGGTGAGAAAATCTCTGCAGGGAGGACTGGACAGGTTGGATTGATGGGCTGAGGCCAGCTGTATTGCAGACAATAAGGCCAAAAGCTGGGTCCTGCACTTTGGTCATAAAAAGCCCATTTGACACTCCAGGTTAGGGGCACAGCGGCTGGACAGTAGAAGGATCTAGGGGTGCTGGTCAACAGCCAGCTGAACATGAGCCAACAATGTGCTCAGGTCAACAGCATCCTGGCCTGTGTGGCCAGCAGGAGTAGGGAAGTGATTGTGCTCCTGTACTCAGCACTGGTGAGGCTGCACCTTGAATACTGTCTGTCCCACTCACTACAGGAAGGACATTGAGGAGCTGGAGTGTGCATAGAGAAGGGCACCAAACTCTAAGGAGCAGCTGAGGGAACTAGGGTTGTTCAGCCTAGAGAAGAGGAGGCTGAGGGAAGACCCCACTGCTCTGTGACTACTTGAAAGGAGGTTGTAGCAAGGCAGGGGTTGGCCTCTTCTGCAGAGTAACAAGTGATAGGATAAGAGGAAATAGTCTCAAGTCGCACCAGATATTTAGGATTGGATATTAGGAAGAATTTCTCCACCAAAAGGGTCCTTGGGCACTGGAACAGGCTGCCCAGGGAAGTGGTGGAGTCACCATCCCTGGAGGCATTTAAAAAACATTTGCGTGAGAAGCCTAGGGACATGATCTAACAGTTGTGTACAGGGAGATGTTAGGTTGTGTTTGGACTTGATGATCTTAAGATCTTTTCCAAGCAGGCAATTCTATGATTCTATGAAAAGTGTCTCAGACTCGACTGTCCGATTTGGTGCCGAGAGGTGTGCATACACGAGGACACAGTCTAGGGGCAGGGAAAGGAATCAAAACACCACACGCAAGCAAAATTATGGCACATAATGCTCCCATTAGGCCAAGAACAACTGGCAAACAGGAACATCAGTTTCATGACCAAACACATATCCTTCTTACAGCTAACTACACTGCCCATGGAGAGTCTCAGATGAGACGAACCCTTTGTTGTAACCTACACCTGTGCCCAGAGCATTGCGTGTGCATGCGGCAGGTCTGCTTTGCATGGATAATCCTCTGTAGCCTGCAGACTGCAATCAGTGAGACTGGCTTCTGCAGAACTGCACACCAGTTTCCAAATGACACACCCTGGAAAGACTGTCTGTCATGTCTCCACAAGTTCTACAGTTGTTTCCTGCATGGTCACAGCTTTCTAAGTTACAGTCTCTGAATTCCCAGAGGCACGCAGGGTTGTACACAGTCACCAGCACAAATTGCATATTCATTTTTCCATCTATTTTAAAAGTAAATTAACTCCAGAATTACCTTCAGTGAAACTGTATGAAGAGTTTAAGCACCATGTAGTAAATGCAGCTGGTACAAATATATTGTCGAGATGCTTTAATTCTATTGAGCTTGCCATTATCCACTCTGGCTGTAAGAAGTTATAAATCAAAGGCGAGTCACTGGAGGGAAAATCACTGGGAAAGGCAATGATGGCAAGGCAAGGTGGAGTTCAGCTAACACAAGCAGACCATTGCAAAATAGTAGTAATGATGTGAGCTGGAAAATGCCCCAGTGAATGCCCAGCCAGTGAGAACCCAAATATGGAGCTAGGACAAAAGAGGAGAGCAAAACCTGAAATGTGCTGACCTGCCAAAGAAGCCAGGTAGAGGAGGTGTGTGTGGGTGTGTGTGCAAAGGGAACTGTCAACACCACCTGCTCTTCATGAGAGAAACATGATTTTAAAGGGCGATTCTTGACTCTTGCCAAACCTTAGAGACCGAAGTTGATGGCAAAATATATGTGTGGACTTCATTCCACACATCCCCTCTTCTGCACTCCACATAACTTCAGATGAATAAACAATGTTCTATTTCAGTGAATCTGTATTTGGACCATTTTGGTTGGCGAGCATATCTCTGTGTTCCTTACACATTTGGGTTGGATCTTGACTGGATGTGTGTCCGTTATTTGCAGTTGAGGAAGGAAGGGCAGAGTTTTAGGGAGGAGATAGCCCCCCCATCCCCGAGGCACGTCCCAAGAACACCTAAGCCATCTCCTGGTAGTACCCACCCATCTCCACTGACTGATGGAGGAACCTGGACAACAGGCTCAAGCCAGACAGTTAAAGCTAAGCAATGCATCATACGCTCTCAGCATCAGCCAGACTTTCTGAAAACAGAAGCTGCTGGGTGCCCAGAAGAGTTGCGCCTGTTGAATTAACAGCTCTGGCAATGGATGTGGGGAGGAGGCAGGAAAGTGCCCCAAAGGCACAAACCTACCTCACTGAAACCCTCAAAGAGGCACTTCTGAAGTGGTGGTGTCCCTGTACACACCTTCTTCTAGGGCATCTGCTGGTGTTTGGAAATAACACATTAAACCGTAAGTCAGTAAATATGGGGTTTTCCTACCAGAGTATTTAGTAGTGGCTTTGCATACACAAGATAAATGCTACCTGAAGCCTGTGTAAGCTTGGTGTTGCCTCCAAGTGAAGTGATCAAATTCATGCTTGTTTAATTGTTTAAATGGCTATGCCACCATAATCAAATATGTAAAATGATTCATGCTGACTTAGATTGGTGAATTAAGAAAGCACCATAGTTTCCAAACACAGATTAGACAGGAGTTTAAATAAAAATGTATTCAGTGTGAGGTGGGGGAGTGCACAGTAGAATGATAAAACCAAGTAGTATAAAAAAGTGCAAGATTTATGATTCTTAAAAGATTCTCAAGACTTCCTTGACAGAGTCAATGTCATCAGACTGCTCACTGCTAACACTGCCTTTTCTTGGGCCAGCTGCACTCAGATCGGGACCTGGGTATGCGTGTACTGCAGCTGGAATGTACAGAAAAGGTATTTTGAACTTCTCCATCCGCATTCCTCAGAACCGGTTTATCATCAGGATTCACCAATGCACCAGCCTCACCACTCCAGCCCACATCTCTCACATACTCCATTCACACCTCATATGCTACTAGCGACTCAGGGCAGGTGGCTGAGAAAATACTGTCAGTCTCAGCTGTTTATGTCAGAAATCATGTCCCACCAAGAATAATCTGAAAATACAAGGACTTTATGAATTCTGCTTGCCGGCAGGGTTTTGAACTCCTTATGCATCACGTATGACAGCAGGAATAACAGTTCTAACTGAATTGCTGAAGTACAGCCACAGTGACATTTAAGAATCACCAAACACATTAACAATTGCATTTGGAGTCCAGCGATTTCACTCTCTGCTCCACCCAAGAAATTGGAACACTACTATTTGCAGTCATGATTATTCTCAGCTAAGTTGCCATGGAATAAAGCCTGGTTAATCCTAATGGACTGATTCAGGAACAACCTCTCTTTCTAATCTCATTGCCTAAGTCTTTATCACTCCCATTAGGTTAGTATTTATCCAAGATGCAAGAGCTGCAAGATTCTCAGGGAGTCATCATTTCACTATACTGAGTGGTAGCAGCACAGCTCTCTTACTAAGAATAAGAAGGATGTTTTTGTTTCTCTTTGAAGTGGGCAGAGCAAAGAAATTTTCCTTCCAGAAGGAGACGAAATCTCCATTGAATTTTCCTTAGATTCATAGCATTCGATACACATGAATCCATGCTCCTTTGAGCCTCGGAAATTACAAACATCCAGTCAATGATACTTTCTCATTTGCCACCCAAATGAAAGCCTCAGAGAAAGTGTTTGTAATAAGACAGACGGGTTGTTAAAATAAGTTACTGTTTCTTTTGTTTTCCTGGTGCCAGTTTCACAGCCACCTTGCTGCTGTCACCTGAGCACGAGTTTGACCTCTTCTATTTACCAACAGCAATACATAACATTAATTTCAAATACCTCACAACCCTTCCTTCTGGGAGTAGTTTCTACTAAGCAAGAACTGGTATTTGTGCCAGCTTCCCCAGTGAATGCAGGCAGCCCAGCAGGGGTGTCTGACAAGTGGCCCCGTGCTGCAAACGAGTTCATGGGGCAAAAGCTCGTGCTATGTCCAGTCGCTCAGTTCCTCCATGCTGTGAGATACAAATGTATTGTGAGACTCTCTCACAACAGCTAACTCACGTATCACAGCACAGCTCTTAAGAGCAGGTTCCATAGCAAGAGGTGAATTCTTCGTGGGGTTTGTGAGAATTAAGATCGCAAGAATCAAACCATGGCCAGGTAGTGGAAAGGATATACTGGGGAAAAGAATGCCACTCATGTCTGCAGTTTTCCTCAGACAGAAACACATACACAAAGACCTTCTTGAATAAATCCCTGGGAAAAAAATCATGCAAGTTTCCTGCACACACAGCTAAGCTTGCAGTATTTAAAGCCACAGAAATATTTTTCTTAAAAGAACTAAAACTGTAAGGTCATCACAGACACCACCACCCCGCTGCATGCCAGAGATTATGGGGAATGGTATAATTTAATTTTAAAGTACCTCCTCACTGGAATAAATACAAGAAAGATATTAAAACCAGGCCTGACAATAGCGGTATTCAAAGTGAGTGAGTGTTTTGATGAAACAGATGGCAACTGTAATTAACTGTGGCATCTTCTCCCATAAACCATAAAGTTTTAACTCAATTAGCTGGTTTTTTTTTTGGTTTTTTTTTTTTTAAATAAACAAACCTACTTGCATCTAATCAGTTTATATCCAAACAATAACATAGGCACTTTTAAGAAATCTGGATAAGATACAGCTCAGCACAGCAGCCCTCAAAGGCTTCAGGGCCTGCTTTTCTCATTGCCAGGCAGCTCCAGGCCCAGTAGCCACTTTCTGGCCAGGGAGGTGAGGGTCTGCAGCACCCAGCTGCCTTTGCACCCTGGGAGCCCTGCCCTGTACTGAGATCTTCTCTGTTTGTTTACACTAAGTGCAAAGAATGCATCCTGCAGCTGCTGCAAAACAATGTGAACTATGCTGTGCAAGCTAATGGCACTCATTTAATGTTCTGTCTTTTCTATCAGCAAAACTGGAATCTTCACTTCAGCTATTTGGACGTAGACGCAACAACATAAACCAAAGCAGATAAATTAGTCCAGTTCTGTTGTAAATGCATAAGAATTTGAATTCTGCCTTGTTGCTTCAAAAACACAATGAAAGCTATGCCAGCAGCCCTGCCTAAGATCATTTATCACACTTATTTTGTCAGTTTATTTTCCAGCAGAAGATTATTACTCAAAAGTAGTATTTGCTTCCAAGCAGTGTGGCCATCTTTGGTCACCTCTTTTAACACAATGGAAACAGCCCTATGGCTTTAGCTAGGTTTCTTTAGTGGGAAGCTAAAGTTCAGAGGACCTCTCTCATCGACAGATTTGACTTTTTTCTCCTGATGTTATGTTCAACACCTTAGTGCAAACATAAACTAGAGAAGTATGAAAGTGAAAGAATAAAGGAATTCTGATTGTTTTGTACTGTAAATAAAACAGGAAGGTTTCAGATTCCCACGGCAAAGCAGTATATTTGTGTTTCCCCTTATTTCAATGACATTATAACCATGTCAAGGCCAAGCTGGTCATTTGGTTTCTCCAGTTTCATCACTGCCTGTTGTAATGAGGGCACTGAGAAAAATGCTGGAGTCATCCCAGACCACAGCATGTCGGTGTAAAATAATGAAGGACAGAAGTTTCAGAGTTTGTTTGCATTTTGTATCTGTAAACAGATTTTGCCTCAGTAAGTCAAGTAGTGTATGGCTTCACTCAGGCAAAATCCCCAAGGATTTCAAAAGGATATCTGACTGCAGATGAGGAGGCTGCATCTGAAGACAGTGCCTCAAAGCACAGTTGCTGTCTTGCTTCCCATCAGTAGCCAAAAGAGTACAGTCAATGCTTAAAGTGGGAGCATCCTAAATCAGGGTAAGTCAGGCTGGTAGGACCATCGCCTTGCAGGCGGATTTCCTATGGCAGTGCCAGCCATGCCTGGATTCAGATTTTCAGATTTCCTTCTTGGAGGCTGCCTCCTCTCTGCTCAGACATCAGGATGTTTAACCTGCATCTAAGTTTGTCTTCTTACGTGCAACTTTTCCATCTCAGTAGTTCTCTCTGGTGCATTTCTCTTTGACTGTGCATCATTCACCACCCTCCACATGTGAGCTTTGGGCAAGAAGCTGTGCTGGGGTCGTCTGCAAATGCAGCAAAGGGCCAGGTGAAAATGCTCTATGAGCAGGACTTGTAGAGAACGCTTGTGGCCCTGCTTTAACCTCTCAGCTTCTGATGGTCAACAGGTCTGAGATTTTAAACCTTCTCATCAGATGAAGGCTGTCTCGCCGCTGTATGCACCACCCGCTGTGGACTGTACTTAAATCCTCTTTGCACTTGCAGAGCTTATCCCCAGCACGGGTGCCGTGCACAGCAGGATGGTGTTAGGTGCTTTCAAGTACAGCCTGGCCGTTCAGTGCCAACATGGGAAAGGGCAAGCCTGCCTGCCTCTGTAATTCCCCTAGAGATTTTTTCTTATCAAGATGAGAGAAGTAGTGACCTAGGGGACAAAAGAATGATTATTTCTTGGAGATTGCATAAATATTTTAAACATCCTTGTAAATAATGCATGTGCTATGGGAATGGGACAACTGCACACTGGGGAGTGGTGTCAAAGAAAATAAACAAGTGCTTTAAAACAGACGACTCAGGATACGGTGGCAAGGAAATCAGTCTTAGGAGGGCAAAAAAAACCCCTCGCCATAATAATACGAAAAGCTCAGAGTAATTTCTGAAGCCATCCTTGGTGTCGTGTTATTCCTTATGTGTATTTACCGGACACAGAAACTACGCCTTAAAGCCGATCAACAATAAATTGCTCTGTGGCTCCCTCCAATGGACGACACCAAAAGCGGGTTCAGGGAAGCAGTAGGCAGTGACAAAACAGCACTTGGTGTAGTATAAAATCGAGATATTTGTGACGGAATACTTGCCCTGTGCACAAAACCACAATGATGTTGTCATTCCCCATCCGTCTGTTGTTTTATTTTTATCTTCGTGGATATTACAGCTCCTTTTAAAAGAACTTAAAGGAACAGCGAACTAAGTCAAGAGGCAAAGGACCCCACAGCCCCAGTGGGGTGAAAGTGCAGAAGCCCGGCAAAGTGCAGGCAGCGGCAAGGCATCGGCCACTGCATCTGACATCCCACATCAGGCTGCACTGCCTGGGCACGGACAGCGCCCAGACAGAGAAGCCCCACGTGGGGCACATCACCATCTAAAGGGCCTAACAATGCTTTACAATCCTGTCATTAGCATAAGGGCAAAGCATTAGCTCTAGCAAAGTCTTCAGTCTAGGAAGTGGCTGGCAGCTTCCTTACTCCCTGCCAGACTTCCGAGCACAAAGTCGTGCAGCCGGCGTCCACACAAGCAGATTGATGAACTCAACTCCCAGACAAATTTTTTTGCAGCTACAGCAGAGGTACTGGTTATTCCAAGAAATGTGTTGCTGCTGAACCCTGAGCAAATTAATAGAATCTTACAATAAAGAGACCAGAAAATTAATCATAGAAGGAACCTTGAAAGATAATCCAGCCCAACTCCCTTCCAGAGCAGGATCACCTGGAGTAGGTCACACAGGAACGCATCCAGGCGGGTTTTGAATATCTCCAGAGAAGGAACTCTACAACCTCCCTGGGTAGCCTGATCCAATGTTCTGTCACCCTCACAGTGAAAAATTTTTTCCTTATGTTCACATGGAACCTCCTGTGCTCAATCTTGCACCCACTGGCCCTTGTCCTGTCACTGCATATCACCAAGAAGAGCCTGGCTCTGTCCTCCTGACACTTGCCATTCACATATTTACAAACATTAATGAGGTCACCCTCAGTCTCCTCTTCTCCAAGCAAAAGAGCCCCAGTTCCCTCAGCCATTCTTCGTAAGGGAAATGTTCCACTCCATCATTTTTGTGGCTCTGCACTGGACTCTTTCAAGCAGTTCCCTGAGGTCGTTCTTGAACTGAGGGGCCCAGAACTGGACACAGTATTCCAGATGAGGCCTCACCAAGGCAGAGGTGGAAGAGAATCTCTCACAACCTTCTAGCCACATCCTTTCTAATACACCCCAGGGTGCCACTGGCCTACTATGTCATTGCTATGACACGACAGAATAATGCACAAACAGCTAGGTCAGAATATAAGATCACTGTAAATGCAATTGCATCCATGCTGAATCAGAATTCATTATAAAAATCTGTATATTACAGATCTGTAAATTACAATTCAAAGAGAACCCAGAATTCCTCTTGTGTAGATTCAAATGTACACCAGAGCTTGCAATGTGAATGTGCATTTTTGTGCTAATATTTCCTAACACTTTGCACTTCTGCAGCTGCAGCTAACACCACAGAGATTATCACAATCAAAAGGGCACAAAAGTCTGTTTTGTTTCTAGTTCTGAAAATTGTTTTGGCTCTGAGATCCTCAGGAAATCAGACATGAGAGAAAGCTGTTACAAAATAATCTGACATCTGTGCATGTGACACTAGTAAAAGCCACACTGTATTTCCTTGCATGTAGCCTCTTCTGCACAGAACTCATCTATCTCACATGCACACCTGGAACATTTAGTTTGCTTAAGGGTTTCTTTGTGTCAACCCGACCTGCAAGCTAGCTGAAGCAATTCTTGTTTACGAGAAGGTGATATTCCATATTGTCAATTATTTCTTATGCTGACTTTGAAATCAAGATGCTGAGGAAGAATAATAAAAGACAGTAGGGCTGGGTACAGAACGGCATCTGAAAACAAGAGGGGAAATAGTATTTCACAGTTCAAAATGTTGGGTGTAATCCCCACAGAAATAATGAGTTTATGCAGTGAAATGCTTTACCTGTAAAACTAGTATTGAACAATCTAATACATATTGATCTGCCTCACAGTGGTGCAGAAACTATTTAACAGGGAGGCCTGTAGCTCAGCTGGTAAAAGTTCCAGATTGCTCAGTGGCAGGATATTGGAAGGAACCTGAGGTGACATATGGTGAAAGACTCATTCAGACACGAATGATCAATATTGGTGAGCATCCACTACACAGTAGCAGTTATTTTTACTGCATCTGATGCCCTTTGCAAGTGTTAATGCTTATGTGAACTCTGGCATCACCCTGACACATCTGAGCAATAAGCTTTCCCTAGCTCCTTTACCCTTGAGCTGCCACCCATAAAATCTTACCTACCAGCTTCTTGAATAACTCATAAGCTGTTCTCTTGAAGTCTATGGTCTGTACTCTCTCTGCTACTTCCCTCTTCAGGATAATACTCCCTACTATTCCATGGTCACACAACCAAGTCTGCAATTGATTATAAAATTTACAACCAGTTCTTCCTTGTCTGTGAACCCCAAAGCCCTATCTAGCACCTGTATCAGGAAGTTGCCATTTACACCCACTAGAAACCTCCTACATTGACGTGATCCTCTTATACTTCCTTTCCATGATATCCCATAGGGATCAAGTGCCCCACAAGAAGCAGCATCTGCAGTACAGATTTTCTCAAGTTGTTTAGAGAAAGTTGCCTCCTTCTTCACTCTGGCTGGGAGCTCTGCAACAAATTCTTACAATGATGTCACCCTAGTTGATGTTTCTGATCATGACCAG
>VWYK01117032.1:41746-99715 GCA_013399775.1 Semnornis frantzii | reverse complement strand
AAATAAAAATGAAAAAGAAAACCTATAAGCAAATAAATATGTGTGTATATATATGTATATGTATATGTGTCTATGTGTAAATGTATACATATATATACACAGATATGCATATATATAAATAAATATGAATATATATCCACACACAAGCATGAGGTCTTTCAGCAAGGTCTCCATGGGATGCATTCCTGTGTGACCTGAGATAGATTTTCTGGTCCTCCTCCAGCAGGGGGGTTGGACTGGATGATGGATGGAGATCCCTTCCACCCCCTGACATCCTGGCATAAATCAGGATTTCTCTGCAGAACTTGAGCTTGGTATAGAGATGGAGACCATCCTCTGCATGCCAGCTCCCAGCTCCCCTTTATCTCCAACAGCTGATTTCAATATGCTTGAACATGATACAGCAGGCACTGGGACTCTGCTCTGTCTGCTGTTCAGTCCCTCAGGCTGCCCACTGCCCACCTCTCATCTCCTCAGTCTCCCAGGCTGCCCACTGCCCACCTCTCATCTCCTCAGTCTCCCAGGCTGCCCACTGCCCACCCCTAATCTCCTCAGCAAACCTGCTGGTGACTGAAGTCTTGTCTGCTGGCTGGAGTAGCTCAACAGTGTGTTTGGTGGCTCCCAAGGCTTCCCTGCAGGCAGAGGGAAATAAGTTAGGTGCAGGGCTGTTATTCTGAGGCAAGAGCTGTTTACATTCCTGTTTTACAAAGTGGAAGTGCTGCCGGGGTGAGGCAAGGTCTGTGTTTATCAAGCTAAGTGCCTGGTGCTCAGGGGCATTCCCATCACCAGCTCTGCTCTGGGCACCGTTGTGGCCAGCAGGAGTTACCTGCACACACCTGTGCAGCAGGGCCCTGTGCTTGGGCTCCCTCCAGCTTTAGCCTTCCCAGCCAACACTCTCTCTTGCTCAGTATAACTTGATCCAGCAGCTGCAGGTCTGCTTGTTTTGCTACATCTGCTCCCCTGAACTCTCATTTCATGCTAATAAAGCAGAGTTTCCAGGGTATGTCTGACTGCTGCAGCACAAAGGGAGGACAGCACAGTTCTGCCCTGGCTTCCAGTACCATCACCATGGCTTGGGATTATTTTCTTTCACCCTTGCCCTGAAAGCAAAACCTTTCAGATGAGCCCTGGGGACAGCCCGTGTCAGGCAGTCCATGAGCAGGCACAGACTATGGTTTGGAGAGTAAATCCCATCCTTCCTAGCAGTGTTTCCTTGTGTTCTGGTAGGTGTGGGGATGGGATGTGCCAATTCTTGCTTCCTTCTGATAAAAGTGATTACAGCCTGGGGTAGTGGCAGTCACCATCCCTGGAGGTGTGCAAATAACATGTCCCAGAGTCCGTGTCTGCATGGTTTAGTGGCCAGGGTGGTGTTGGGCTGGCAGCTGGACTTGATCTTAGAGGTCTTTTCCAGCCTTAATAACTATGATTCTAAGGTGTGGGGTGCCCCAAATCATATGGTTTGCTGCTAGAGATCAGGGCATCTGCCCTGTGGAAACATTGCCTTTCTCCAAGGCCTTCTGCCAGCTGCATAACCTGACCCTCTCAAAAGAGCTGAATTAGTTTCATTTAGCTTTAACTGCACAGTATCAAACTGTCCCTACAATTTGAGGCTGTTGTTAATAAGCATTTTCTCTAGCCTGTGGTTCCCTCCGGCTTAGATGCTCTCAGACCTCCTCTTCAAATAAATAACAGCCTAGAACAGCAATTTCAGGAGGAGCTGCTGCTGGGTGGTGGCTGGGGACTCACTGCCTTTCACCACCCTGCAGACAGATTGGCCTCATTCTGCTCTTCAAGAAAACAAACAAAAAAGAGCAGCCTGAAGGCTTCAGCTGGAGCCCCATCCAGACCAGCTCACAACCTTTCCTTTCTCAGCTGACATGAGAGCTTTTCTCTTTTCCCCAGGACTTTCTGAATCTGTCTACCTCCTCTCAGATATTTTTCATTTACTTTTGCCTTCTCCACCCCCCTCCCCTTCTGCTTGTTCATTGTTTGATTTCTGTGTGTTTCTCCCACTCTTCAGTCCCATTTTGCTGATTCCCTTCCTAGTTGTTCTGCAGTTCAAAACGTTTAAAGGAATTCCAAACACTCCTGGCAGAAGTTTGCTCCTCATGGAGGCCAAATTATGCTCTTGATGTAATGTTCAGATCCCATCTGACCCCAAATGTGCCTAGGTTAGGAGGGACAGCATTACAGAAAGACTGGAGGAGGGAAGGTGGAAGGGAAAGTTGGAGGAGCATGCCCTGGGAATCTTCTGCAGCTCAGGCCTGTGTGCCCTGTGCCTGCACCAGCACAGGCAGGATGAGGAGGTGTGAAGGAGAGCTGGAGGAGACCTTGCAGGACACAGCACAATGCAACAACCCTTCCAGCCCCAGAAACTGAGTCTGGTGTGAGCCTGCAGGATGCACCAGTTCCAGACTTGGGTTTTGTTACCTGAGTTTGCAAGTAGGGGTGAGGAAGTGGCTGGGCCTGTGAGGGCAGCACTGGAGGGGTCCTTGCTGAGGAGCACCTGAACATTTCTGGATGGTTCCCACTGGCTTGTGGATGAGGTCACTCTTTGCTGAGGAAGCTGGAAAGGCTTCTTCCTTCTGCCAGATTCATTTTGATTCCTTCTCTCCTGCCTGCTGGACACCTCACAAAGCCTGGTCCTGTGGTTTCAGTGAATGAGAAGCACTAGGAAGTAATTGCAGTGACGTGGGACTAATTGTTGAGCCAGCAGTGTGCTCAGGTGGCCAGGAGGCCAACAGCACCCTGGCCTGAATCAGGAACAGTGTGGCCAGCAGGAGCAGGGCAGGGATTGTCCCCCTGTGCCTGGCACTGGTGAGGCCACTCTGAATACTGGCTTCAGTTTTTGGTCCCTCACTCAAAGAAGGGCATTGAGGGGCTGGAACAGGTCCAGAGGAGGACAACAAAGCTGGGGGAGGGTCTGGAGGATGCCTTGAGAAGTGGCTAAGGAAACTGAGATCGTTTAAGCCTGAAGAAGAGGAGGCTGAGGGGAGACCTCACTGCTCTCTACGAGTCCCTGAAAGGAGGTTGAATCAGATGGGGGTGGTCTCTTCCCCCTAGTGTCAGGGTGAGAGGCAATGGCCTGAAATTGTGTCAGGGGAGGTTTAGATTGGGCATTAGGAAAGGTTTCTTCACTNTAGATTGGGCATTAGGAAAGGTTTCTTCACTGAGAGTGGACAGGAAGAGGCTGCCCAGGGAGGTGGTGGAGTCACCATCCCTGGAGGTGTCCAAAAAGCATGCAGACATGGCCCTTTGGGAGATGGCTCAGTGGCCATGGTGGTGCCAGGTTGTGGCTGGACTCTGGTCATAGAAGTCTGTTTCCAACTGGATTGATTCTATAGTGACTGAAGTCCTCAGGTTTCCTTTTGCCCCTTTCTGGCCAAGTTATGTTTCTTGACAACCCTCCCACCTGCCTGTGCTGCCTGCCCCCTCCCCATTTCCTGCTCGTGTCGCTCAGCTCTGCATTTTTCGGAAGCAAAATGTTCTTCAGACCTAAAGGCAGTGAGAACTGCATGGAGATAAGGGCCTCAGGCTGTCCTTGGAGCCTTGCTGCATTTCTTTCATCGCTTCCCAAGCACCACTCAGGTTGCTGTACCATGGTACTGGACTGATGACACAGACCTCAGGTTAAACCTTTTCCCTTAAACTTTGCCAGTGGTGTGGACACTTTGGATGTTGCAGACTAAGAAGGAGGATCTCATTATCCCTCTGGCTGGGAGATCCTCATTGTACTACTTCAGACAGCTTTTGGAAGACTGAAGATGCAGATATTTAAATGATAATTAGTAACAGCATTCATCTCAGCCATCCTCTTGGCAAAGCTCTTGCTTTAGATATCAGTAAAGCTCTGCCATTTTAAACAGAAAAATGCTTTTAAAGCTTCAGATTTTAGAAGATTTTACAGAGCTTAATGAAGTCCCTTTCTGGGCAAAGCAGAGTTGACAGCTGTCCTGGTACTGATGGTTTCTATCTGAAAACAGGCTCCTTTTGTTTGGAGCTGCTGAGATGCTTTGTCTTGCTGCTTCTGAGCTTCTCTTCCCATCTCCACAGCACTGGACAGTGGGGCCTGTGGACTCTGGCAAGACCCGTGCAGAGAACTTGGTTTTATTCTCTCTTGCATGACTCTTCTCTTTGTGTTGACATGGGAAGGAGCAGTGCTGCTGGGGAGGAGCAGCAGCAGCTCCAGAATGCACACAGTAGATGTGATGGTCAAACATTCAATGGACTCTGCAGGCTGTCAGCAGATGGCAGGAGGCAGGATGGGCTTTGTGCAGGACCCTTAGCCCTTACTCCTGTTTGTGACCAACCTGCCAGGTAGCTGGGTGAGGGGCTCCAATACAGACCCACAGAACAGCTGTGGTTGGAAGAGACCTTGAAGGCCAAGCCCAGCTGTTGGGACAGAGGTGCCTTGTGATTTTTCACCTGCCTGTTCCCTTGAGCAATAAGGTCCCCTAGGGACAGCAGTAGCAGTGCTGTGGGAATCCTGCTGCGTGCTGTTGGGTTTGGCCAGGCAAGCAACTGCTCACCAGGGTGAGCTGAACTGTTCCAAGAGTAGTGGAGGGGCAGGGAAATGCACAAATGAGTGTAGTGGAGAGCCTGGGGTCTGGCTCACTCCACTGCCACATTCCTGGATGCTCCTAGGAAGAACGGAGCAAAGTGAAGTGAAGGAAACCAGAGCTCATCTCTCCAACTAGTAGCTGTATCCCTGTACCAGCTTAGCACTTCTGGGCCCTGCATGCAGGCAGGAGCCGCAGTTGCCCTTCTTTTATGTGTATTGACTCAGCGCAGTGCAAACAGGTTACCGAGTTCACTTTCTCTTTTATACGAGTCTATAAAAGGGCTCTTAAACTGGAGCCGTAGGGTTCCGAGCAGACAAACGAGGGATCGGCCGGGCCCGAGACTCCTGGCTGATGGATTAGGTGCCTTAGTGTGAGAAGCACTGAGATGCTAATCTGCCGGGAGAGGCTCCGTGCCTCCAGCTCTGTTCAACGACAGAAAGCATCGAGGTGCCCCCGAGCTCCGAGCCCGCGGCGCGCAGGATGCGGCAATCGCATCGCTCGGGATGCCTGATTGCAGCCACGGCCGCGGCTGCCAGGGTCTCCAGGCAGCAGCTTTCTTACGCCTTTATAGCAATCCGAGTGAAGCTGAACATGCACAGCCTTGCTTGGAAACGTTTCGGACACAGCCGTGGACAGAACTAATTGTAAACACATGCAGAAAGGGAGCAGTGTGTGCTCAGTGCCTGCGTTCAGCAGCAAGCACACATCAGCAAGCTCTTGGAATTCTGCAGATGCACTGCAGAGCTGCAGCTCAGCAAACTCAGCCTTGCCGGCCTCCCAACCGGTCACACCGGTGTGATACCGAGGTGGTCTCCAGGGGGGGCTGGGAAGCTGTAGGACATGGCAGAAGTGTCCATAACAGGACACTGCAGCACAGTTTTTAACTTGTGATCCAAAATCTTCTCTGCACCAGGGAATGTCTCTGCTTGCAGCCCTTACTGTGGAAGGGATCCAGCTGGATGCCAGGGCAGTAAAAGCTTCGGTGCAGCAGTGCAGAAGCAGGTCACACTGTACCAGGAGCAACCATTTGCTGCTCAGAGCTGTTGCATTTTATTTCAGCATGCTTGGAACCCGAGTTCTGTCCTGTCACATCTGCAGGCATCTCAATGGTGTCAGTGGCCAAGACAGAATACAGCTGTCACTGAAAGAAAACCTCAGAGCCTGGTATTTAACCTGGGTGTTTCTCTAGCAGTGGTGATGTCTTGGGAGATGAGGAGCAAGCTGAAGTGTTTGGAAGCAGTGCCCAGGGCAGCTTTTTTTTACAGACTTCACAGGGCATCAGAAGCACCTCAGCAGTGCTGAAATGGTTAACAGGCAGCACTGGGCTGGGAAGCCCACGCTCACCCCTGGCACAGCTGCTTCAGCAATGGTGCCAGGAACCCATGGCTGAGAAGCTCACTTGAGCCAGGACAGCACTGAAATCTCCAGAGCCTCAGGTGGTCAGGAGGACCCTGTGGAGGTGAGGTGCTTGTGGTCTGCAGCCCAAGCTGAGACATCTCTGCTAGTGGCAGTAATGTGCAGCCAAGGCAGCCTGTGGGAGTTTGCTGCCACGACCAGAACCAAATGTTACCTGCATAATTAGCAAGTCCTGCTCTGATGGGGATCCTTGTTTAAGCCTGTTACAAGCTCCAGCAAAGCAGAAAATCCCTCACTGAGCACCGTTAATAATGGAGCATTAGGAATACACTCTTCTTGCCTTGCTTTATGTACATCTCTTGAGTTTTAAAGCTGCTTTTTGCTGCTTTCTAGGACTTCTCTCTTGGGTGCTGGAGAGACTGTTTCCCTGGGGCTGGCTCTGAGAAGAAATGTCCCTACAGCCATCTCTGGTAGTGCTGGGACCGGCCCTCTGCCTCCCACCGCAGTGTGCAGCAGGGCCTGGGGCAGGGATTTAGGTGGCTGATGGAGTGAGGGGAGTTTGCTAGCTCTGGGGAATGCTCATGGCCTGGGAGAGGCTGATCATGTACAGAGAGCTCTTTCTGCAGGGATTAAACTGAGCTTTCTTGTGGAGAAACTCACTACACGATGCCAGAGGACTGAAATGCTTCCCATGTCCCTCCACCAATCTTATCAGCAGAGCCCAGTGAGGTGGGCATGTCCTCAGGCATGTCCCAGGCATGGACCCCACCCAGGCAGTGCCTCCAGTGATGGGAAGGCTCTTCTGGGGATCCTTTGTGGGGTCTAAAAGGGCTCTTCGGGCTGTGCTGATGTCGGTCCTTGCAGATGCTGCCCTGTGGCTGCTTGGGAGGCTTCAGCAACATCTGATGGCCTTGGTGAGCTCCCTTGTTCCCTCCAAGCCCTGCAGGTAAAGGTGCAGCATCGTTGTGTACAGACCTGGGATGAGCTTGGGAGATACAAAATCCTGTTTAAGTGGAAAGGGGAAGGGGAGAGAACCCCACGACTTAGGTGAGAAGCAGGAGGGAAGGGCTGCTGAGGTAACTCCTGGCAATTAAACCTTCCTGGAGGCAGAACCTGTGTGGCTGTTCCTCCCCCTGTGGCTGCTTGTGCACAACGCAGCCGTGGGCAAACAGACAATGAGAGCAAAGGGCCTCTGTCAGGCAGAGCTTGGTGAGCCACTGGGAATTCGGATCTGCAGAGGCTGTGGAGCTCATCCTGCATTCGGTGCTGTGCCTGGCCGAGATACGGTCAGGAGCCCAGGGCCCTGCAGGGTTCCCCACACAGCAGAGTCCTGTAGAAGGTAGGAGTCAGCCTGTGTGACCCATCCTCCAACCCCACTCAGCTTGCTGCTGGGATCTGCATCTGCCCACACGAGGAGCTGTGAGGCACAGCAGCTAATGGAGCAGTGGCAGAGCACAGATGAAAACCTTCCCTGGGCTGGGCAGAGCAGCTGGCATTGTGTGGCTGTGTGATGGACACCTGTGTGCTGAGGTTTAAAGGCCAGCAGCTACACCCAGCAAACACTCAGTGCTGGTGGCAGGAGGCAGAACATCTCTTCCCCTGTGCCAGCACAAAGGTTGACTAATTACAGCAGCAACAGCTGCAGTGCACTTGAAACTGTAGAAGAGCAGCTGATTCCTACCCTGCTGCCCCAGCCAACTGGCAATACCCAAGACCTGCCAGGTAAAAAGCAGGCTCTCTGCTTTGTCCAAGTCATTACAGCTCCACTTGGAGAGGAGTGAGCAAGAGCCAGGCTTTGCTGCACTGCTTGGGTTACTCAGAGAGGGGAGAAAAAAAAAAAAAGAAAAAAGCCAGGAAGAACTATTTGGGTCCAAAGTAATATTTACTTGGGTGCATAAAACTCTGTGAAATGCCCCCAAGGTCACGAGGCATTCATCCTGCTGTGTACTCCTCCTTAAGAAGGTGCTTGGAAGCACTGCTGGCACACACGTGTGCCGAGGGGTTGCCATGGCAAACAGGTCTTGGCACTCTTTGAGACAGGGTTTTATTGCACAGCAGAATAAATAAGCATGTTAAAGCCACATACAGTAACTTGTTGGCACATACATTAATGCTCCCAAGGGCTGCAATAACTTAAGCACCCTCCCCTTAAACGTTTTTCAGCGTTTCTCCTTTTTTCTCTTTTATTGACTACATGCATTTGGTATTAGGGTCAGGAATGTCCATTTCCACCCTCGTTTGAAGTGAGTCATTTAGAAAAGGGGGGAGAAAAAAGGGCTGTTGAATAAATCATAAAGGGGCAATTGTGCACAGACAAGAGGGGCAATTTTCCCTCTCCTAATGTAGAGGAGGATAAGCCAGCGTGAGACCTGGCTGTGGACTAAATCCCAGCCTGCTCCCTCCGGACACACGAGGCCGTTTGCTGTGTTTGGGTTTCTGATGGGGCCTGAATAATCAGAAATAGTTTCACACCATTCTCTGTCTCGCTCCTTTGTGCCAAGCCAATCTTCGACCACATCACAGCAGCAAGTTAAGTTGCTTCAGCTTTAGTCATTTTATGAACCACCTGTTCTGTTCCCAGTTTGGCTCCCAGTTCACACCAGTGAATCCTGTCGGGTCTGGAATCGCTCCCAGCTTGGAGGAAGTGCTGCAGGGAGGCAAGAGGCAAATCTGTGCCTGTAAGAGGGCTCAGGTTTGTGGTACTCTTAAAGGTGAACATAAATTACACTTTATAATGAAAGCCCTGGTTTAAGGGGAGTTATTAGTGTCTTAGGCTGGGCTTTATTAGCTCGGCGGCTCGGAGCCGTGTGGGAGGTGTGACGCCGGCTCCCTCTTCTGTGTGAAGCGGAAACTTCTCTGCCGTGGAGAGCCTGGAAGCTGCCAGGAGCAGGCGAAGCCCACGAGGTCTGCCCCTTGCCCCCGACCCTGGGCAGAGTGGGTGCAGAGGAGAGCGGGCAGCACCCAGCCGTAAGGCGAGGGCACAGTGATCTGCTTGGAGGGAGGCATGGCCAAGGCAGCCAGCTGGGGCTGGCAGTAAGGAGCCCAGGGAAAAGCTGGGGGCTGGGGACTGCTGGACACAAGGCTTGGTTTATCAGTGAGTTGGGAAAGCACTGGGCAGGAGTGACAAAGACCTGTCCCTGACAGGCTGCGGGCAGTGCTGCCTCCTGTCTTGGAGGAGAAAGTCCTGGTTTACATATTCCCTATGGATTTAGGATCAAAGCTGCAATGCATTTCACTCTCAGGGCCATTTTTGCTTCTTGCCCCATTGCCAAGGTGACCTCACAGCCTTCAGCAGGGCTTGGGCCAGCCACCAGAGCTCCTTGTCTCCCCTGAACTTTCCTGTTGCTGGAGCATGCTGGGGGCTGCTGAAATGGGGAGGAGGAGAGTTGTCTGTCTTGTGGGGACCTCACATGCTGACAGGTCCTCAGGAATTACTCTTTGCTGAATAAGAGAGTACCTGGGGGAGTGACAGTTCAAGGAAAGAAAAGGAAGAAAAAAGGAGGGAGGTGATTTTTCTGCCTGCTAAGGTGTCTGCTGGGCATCCCCTGGGCTGAAGACCTCCCATTTCCTCGTAGCTGCTTAGATTTGCTTACAAATAAAGTCTGGGGCAGCTGTCAGGGGCTGTTGACAAATATATTACAAATAGATTACAACCAACTGAGGTTTAGTTAAAGTTACTCCCAATTAATCCCTCCCTGCACAGGGCTCCTCCTGCTCCACTTCAGAAGAATGTGCCAGGAGGAGCAAGAACAATCCCAACCATCTTCCAAGAACCTCCTCAAGGTGGAAATTTGCAAATGGGGCTACTGTAGGATGTAATGAGAAGCTGCAGGGCTCTCAATTATCCCACAGAGTCTGTCTCTTTGCAGCTTGACTGACAGCTAATTATACTGGGGCCTTTTTTTTATGTTGGGTTTTTTTTTTGGCAGTGGAATTTAATCTCCCAGATGGGAAGCAAATCAATCTGCCCATTGCTGCAGCTGAGGCAGGCTTGGGCTCAGCTTTAATTTATTCTCCTCAGCTGAAGGCCCAGGCACTCCAAGGGGCAGAAATATCACTGCTCCCATTAGCCAGGCTGCAGGAAGAGTGTAGAAGGCTTGGGGTTCTCTAGGCTGTGCTGGGAAATGTTGTTGCTCCTTCCTTTATATGCAGCAGCAGCAGCAGCAGCAGCATCTCCCCTGGATTCCTGCTAGTGGACTCTGACAAGGAGGAGGCATTTATGAGCATGCTGCTGGTGATAATGGTTAAACATGAGTTGTGGAGGCATTAAGTGGGATTCCATGGAGGAAGGAACTAAATCTCTGAAGGACTCGACACAAGAAGGAATTGGTGGCAATTTTCAAGCCCTTCAGCCAGTGAGCAAGAGCTCAGCTCCCCCTGGGTTTCGTGCCAGGGATCTAAATGCAATCCTGCTGCTTACCTGCACTCCTCAGGCCTAGCAATTATGCTGCTGCCTCTCGCTTGCAGTTACAACCTGGGGTATTACTGTGCTCCATGAAACCATCGTAGAGCAGGGGATGGGACTAGTTACCATGGGCTACAGACCTGATCTGCAAGTACCTGAGCACCTGCTCCTCCTGGCAGTGCTATTCTTCAGGCTAGAAACCCCAATTTTAGCTGGGATCAAGGGGAAGGCAGCTCAGAAACACTTGGTGATAATGAATGCTGGAAAATTGGAGCCTCATCTTCTGCAGGCTTTTGCCTGTTGGGCTAACGCTGTCTCAGCCTGCAGATGGTTCCTGTGGTGCTTTGTGTGGTGGTGCTGTCTGAATTCTGACTCTCCCAAGTCAGGGCATGGACATACTCTGTGTTCCTGGAGAGTTCACAAATAGGAGCATTCTCAATTCCCCCATTTTACTAAAAAAGGGCTTTTGTGCAAGTGCCTTTGCTCACCCCTCACGAGCCTGGCTGCAGCCTTTCTCCCACTCGTAGGCAAGCAGCCACTTCTCTAACTGTCCTGGCACACAGGGAGGCTGGGGGATCTCCAGCTCTCCTGTCTGCCTATCAAGAGCCATCACTCAGCACGTTCATGTTGAGCTGATGCTGCTTCTAATGAGCTCTCAGCTGAGGCTTTATAATGATGATGGAATCCTGTACATGGCAGCGTTTGCTCCTGGCCAGTCTCTGGAGCGCAGATGTTCTGCTGCTGCCCTGCACCTCGTGCTTTGCAGTGCAAAGGTGTGGAGGGAGCCCCTGCAATGTTCTCTTGAGTAGACAGATCATTCAATAGGTGATCAGGGAGCAAAATAATCCAGTTTGTGGGAAGAACAATCAATACCTGGGGAAAGATAGTGCAGGAGCAGCTGAATGTGGGCCTGGAAAGTTTCCTTCTATGTCTTGTAGCTGGTGCTTGAGGTGTTCATGCCTTTCAGAAGATGCTGGCTGCAGGCACTGCTCTGAAAACATCAGAAATGAGAGCAGGCCCAACAGGCTCTGGAAACAACCAGCTAAAGGGGGCACTGAGCAGAGACATCCCCTCTGCAGCCAGAGCTCCTTAGCCCTTGTTTGGCCCCTCCCTGCTGCAGGGTGACCCTCTAAAAGTACCAAAACCCTGCAGCCAGCCTTCCCCAGAGGTTTGTTACCGACTCCTGCGTGGACTGGGGAGCTTGGAGGGCTGACCCCAGTGGAATGTAACCCGAGACTGAAGGTCTAACCTGTCTGTCAGGGCCCCAGCCAGGCAGAAGACACATCTGTGCTGCTGTTGGCCTGTCTGCCCTTCCCAAATGGCTTTAGGAAGGCAAAGGTTACACAAATGCTGTTGTTCAGTGCTCCTGGTTTTGTTTTTTCAGGATTTAAGAACTGGATTTCAGGAGACAAAAAGGCAGATGAGCCACAGCATGGTGCAGAGGGCAATAACGCCAAGCTTGCATCTTCTTGTTGACATCCTCTCTGGGGTACAGAGGACATCAACCTGTGAGCAGCTTGTGGCAACTATAGCCCAGCCTGGAGTGCAGGGGTGGGGTAGGGTAACTACATCAACTCAACAACTCCAGGCTGGCAAGAGGAAAGGCTGCAAAATGCAGAGGACAGCGGAGCGCACCCTGAGCCTGGCACTGCAGTCAATCTCCTGCAGTGAGTTTTGGACTGGGGAAAGTCTCTGGGCTGGAAGCAGAAAAGCAGTGGAGGGCAGGGTCTGAAAGAGTGAACGAGATGCTGCTGGTCACAAAGCTTCTCCCTCTTGGAAGTACTGAAATGCCTAAAAAGAGAGGAAACAGCAGCTGTGAGGGCCCTCACGGAGGTGTTTTCCTGGTGCCCTTCCCAAAATGTGAGGAATTGATGAGTTTTTTTGCAAACAGAGCTTGCACTTTCAGCTCTAAGGAGCACACTGCTGGGCAGACTCCCGGCAGCAGAGCTGTCCTGGCTGCAGAGCATATGGCAGCAACGATTTCTTCTCCTCTTTTTCTGGTTGTGTGTAACCTGATCTGTTACTTTTTAGGTTCTTGAAAGATGCCAGGATCTGCTCGGGCTGCCCCATGTGGTCAAGTTCAAGGTTGTTCAGGGATCTCCGCCTGTTTTGGCAGGGCCTGCTGGATTTCAGGACCTCAAAGCAGCCTTCTCCAGCCTGCAGAGAGTTGGGTGAACGCTGGCAGAGGGAGGTCTGTGTTGTTGCTCCTCCAGGCAGACCCTCTTCAAAGCTGCTGAGTGGTGCTCCAAGGTCACTGGTGGAACAGACTGAGCCAAAGCAGACTGGTGGTGTTCTCTGAGCATGCTGAGCACTTGCAGGCTCTTGAATCACTGAAGCAGAGGATATGCTGGTAGCTGGTATGGGAGGAATACACTGGTGCTCCACTGAGACCACTTTCAACAAGCAAATGATTTTGCAGAGGAGCAAAACCTGGTCAAAGTTCTGACTTAGAATGAGAGGAGAGACTGAAAGATCCTGGCCTGCCCACCATGGGAAGCTTTCTCCTTGTTTGAGGCAGTGCAAAAAGGCCTTTGAGTGGTCCTGGTTGCACAGGAGCTCAGAATCTCAGCAGGTGTGAACTGTTCATGGTCTCTTTAGGGGGAATCCCAAGGAAATCAAGGGAGCTATTTCTGGAGCCTCTGGCTGAACCAGCAGCTGAGATACAGAATTGTAGAATGGGAAGGTTGGAAGGGACCTCAAGGATCATCCAGTTCCAACCCCCTGCCACAGGCAGGGACACCTCCCACTAGCACAGGTCACTCAAGCCCCCCTCCAACCTCGCCTTGAACGCCTCCAGGCAGGGAGCAGCCACAATCTCCCTGGGCAACTTGTGCCAGTGTCTCACCACCCTCACTGCAAACAACTTCCTCCTCACATCCACTTTCAATCTCCCCTCTGCCACTTCAAACCCATTCCCCTTGTCCTGCCATTCCCAGACCTTGTCAATAGTCCTTCCCCAGCCTTCCTGTAGGCCCCCTTCAGATCCTGCAAGACTACTATAAGACCTCCTGGAATCCTTCTCCTCTCCAGGCTGCAGAGCCCCAACTCTCTCAGCCTGTCCTCACAGCAGAGCTGCTGCAGTCCTCTGAGCATCTTCGTGGCCTCCTCTGGACTGGCTCCAACACTTCCATGTCCTTCCTGTGCTGGGGCTCCAGATATGAGCCCAGAAGCAGCAAGTCCATGCGATCTGAATTACAACATAGTTTGCTTTGGGATTTTCTTAGCTGAAAGACAAAAGCTGACCCTCCCTGCATGGTGTAGGAGAGCAGAGGATTTATGAAGCGCCAGGAGAGTTCTGCACGTTTTACTGCCTGCAAAACACTTGTGGACAACCACAGGTTGGTTACTGACATCACAATTTTGACACTCAGAAACAAGAAGAAAGAGATGTTATGTATCAGAGCACAAAGAGCCCACGCAGCTGTGACCTGCTCCCTTGCCGTGCTGCGCACACTCCGCCCGGCCCTGCCCGCAGCCTTTCCCTGCCCGCAGCCTTTCCCTGCCCGCAGCCTTTCCCTGCGCGCAGCCTTTCCCTGCCGCAGCCTTCCGGCGCCACCTAGCGGCAAGCGGCGGAAGCGCAGCTCCGGGCCTGACCCCAACCTCGCCACCACCACAGTGACATTTCACAACCGAATGCTCAAAGTCCTGCATCTCTCCTCCTTACTGCCCTTCCACTGACCTCTTCGAGGGGTGACGCCGGGTGCCTGGTGGCCATTTAAGTCTGAGCCCAGAGCCTGGTCAAACACCTTGCCTATCAGAGGCACAATTAAGGTACCCTTTGCTCTTACTTTGGGGTATGTCTGTACCACTGTTTTGTCTTCTGTTGTTGTTGTCTACTACAAGCTGTAAGTATCTCGACTTCTACACAAAACTCCAAACTCTTGAGGAGCTTAAAAATACCTTTTTAATACTTGGTGTTCATGCTAAGTCCTGAGGTAAAGTCAGTCAGATGGGGTCTACTCAATGCTCTGGATCAGCCTGGAGTGGCTGTGAAGCCCTCTTTCAGCAGCAATGGAAAATGTCTGCCTGCTGTCTAGAAAGGGGGCTGAAGACTTCAAAGGCAGAGCTTCCTCCTCAGAGTGAGCATTTGTGTGCAACAGCTTTTCAGAGTGTAACCTTCTCCAAGTAGGAGCCCAAGTACTTCCATACAGGTTCATGCTGGTATGGCCTTCAGCTGTGCAAATGGTATGGTAACCAACGCAAACTGGGCTCATAAAGAGCTGGAGAACAGACAAACTGGCTTCAAACAGGCCAATATTAAACCACTGGAACTAGTTCAAAAAAACCTTAGGCCTTGCTTCATCTGAAAGGCTTCAAGTCTCCCAAACTAAACAGCTAATTAGGTCAGACTCTGAACATGAGGATCTGAAGCGAGTGGAACATCTGAACACTCACTAGGAAGGGCTCTGATGGTGAGAGCAGCATGCACACGTCCAGCCAGCACTGGGCTGAAGCTCAGCAGCTCCAACCACGTTCCCATATTCAGACCTGGTGCTTTATCATCCTTTCCCAGGCTGCAGAAAGTGACAGCTTAAGGAAAAAAAGAATCCAAGCAGACCGAGAGCAACAGTTCAAACATTTTACTAAATCGATTCACACCATTGCAAAATTGTAAATATAATTAAGGACAACAGGGTTTCTGCAGGTGGTTTTCCTTCCAGAGTCATCATGAAGACAATAAACAAACACAAATCAGGTCGATAGCATCTGTTGTTTTAAAAAAAAGACTGGAACGCCACTCGGGGGTTGGTCAAGCACCACGACACAGTTACAAAAGGGGGCAGCCTGTTCCTTTCACGAGTAAAAGACTACATACTCCTACCAGCTTCCTGCCTCAGGTCATACTTCAGTAAAATAAAACTATAAAATCTCCTAGATTACACTAAAGTCAGACAATGCCTGGAGTACAGTGCATTAACAGCAGTAATGCCAGCTATCAGTGCCAACAGAAAATGGGTCGAGAAAGTAAAACCAAAACAAACCCCCTCCCCAAACCAACCAACCCAGCACAAACCCCACCTTCATCCCCCTAGATGAGCAAAATTGGAAATGAGGGCTGCTCTGCCTCACCAGGAGTTAGTTAAAGGTCTGGGGAGGAGCAGGGGGCTGGCTGCTGCAGCTGTCTAGGCTTAGTTGGCATCGAGCTTAGCCATTTCCTGCACGTAGATGCCTATACTCTCGCTGTCGAAGAGCACGAAGTACACCGTCTTGATTGAGGAGGACATGGTTGACACAAAGTAGCTGGAGATGGCTTTCAGGATCAGCTGAGCAGCCGTCTGCTTTGGGAAGCCATTTCTAGGAGGAGACACAGAAAGAAAGTCAAGAGCTGCTGGTGGAGCTTTGCCACTGTCACCTGGCAGGCAATGCCCCATGCCCTCCCCAGAGCAGGAAACAAAGGGGCACAGCCAGAGGTCACTCTGAGTTAGAAGCTACAAACTTGTTTGTCCAGGTGAGGCTCGAGGCATGCAAAGGGGGGAAGGGCATTCCCAAAACAGGAATGCAGAGCCCACACAGTACTGGGTTGAACCTTACAGTGTCCACCTCAGTGAGAGGAAAAACAGCTCTGCTGTGAGGGTGCTGGAGGCCTGGAGCAGGCTGCCCAGAGGGCCTGCAGAGGCTCCTTCTCTGCAGACTTTCGCAACCAGCCTGGATGTGTTCCTGTGTGACCTGCCCATGGTCACCCTGCTCTGGCAGGAGGCTGGGACTGGATGGTGTCACTGCCATTCTGTGCTTCTATGATGGGTGAGTTATCCTCATTCAACACACAACTAACCCAGGAGCCTGAAGTGCTCAGGAGAGCAGCAGATGCATTTGAGCATCAGGGCCAAACTGGTCTGGAAGCACTGCCCCTGCACTGCCCCCTGCCATAAACCACACTCCCACTGCAGCTCTGTGCCAGTGCTGTTTCATGCAATGATGCCACACAGTAGCTCCTGCTGGTTCTTTCTCTCCTGCAAATGCTCACTTTTTACTGCAGAGGAAAAGCAGCAAAGGACAAAGCATTGTGGAAACCCCTCCTGCTCTTGCAAAGCTGAGCTGGTCAGGGAGAGGCAGCTGTGAGTGGGTTACTCAGCTGAATTTTGACACAGGAACCTGCTGCTGGCCTACAGAGAGCAAAGGGCCCAGCATGTCCCTGCATCAGGTCACTTGCTAGCTACTGAGAAGTGCTGCATCCTGGAGTATATTGAGCACATCTTTGAGGGCTTTAGCTCCTGAGCAGGAATTATCCTTCAGGCCAGCATCAAACTCAGAATGTACACTGCTGCTGAATGGCTCACAGGGCACTCTCCAGTCATAAACTGCCACAGGTGTGCCAGCAGGGTGGGCACCACGGGGCAAATAAAGGAAGAGCTGCCTGGTCACAGGCAAGCAGGATACAGGCAGCTCTTCAGAACCACTCTCCCAAAAGAAAGCAGAGAGTGGGCAGGAAAATGAGAAGCAAGGTGCTGACCCAAGAGCCTGGAGGGGGCTGCAAGAAGCAAGGTGCTGACCCAAGAGCATGGAGGGGGCTGCAAGAAGCAAGGTGCTGACCCAAGAGCATGGAGGGGGCTGCAAGAAGCAAGGTGCTGACCCAAGAGCATGGAGGGGGCTGCAAGAAGCAAGGTGCTGAGCCAAGGGTTAAGGGGAGGCTGCAAGAAGCAAGGTGCTGACCCAAGGGTTAAGGGGGGGCCTGCAAGAAGCAGAAGCCTCTTGCCTCATCTGCTGCTCTGAGTTCAATTCCTGTGGAAAGGCAGCTTGAGACTTTAGCCTCCAGTATCAATTCAGATCATAGGCAAAGCCTCAGAGTGAAATCCCTGCACCCAGGATGAGTTTCTGTCCAATCCCCACCTCTCCTGTCCCTCCTCTCCTGAACTCCAGGCTACCTCTGTGCAGCACCCAGCTCATGCCTTCCCCAGGCTGGCTGGGGCTGAGCATCTGGCCCTCTGAACACTTTTATTTGCCCCTGTGATTTATTTGAGCTGCCCTGGTGTAATCCCATTCCTCAACTATAAAAGAGAATGAAACTGTTTATGTGGCTTTACTGGGTGATGTCTGCCTGACAGATGTCTGCACTGCAACAGCTGCATGCATGTGGAGTCTTTGGCATTTGCTGTCCTTAAAAGCTTTGGTTTTTTTTAACACTTCTGACTTCATAAAAACAAGCAGAGAGCATTGTCAGAATGTATTCTGTCCTCTGCAAAACTAACTGAGCCTTGAAGAGCTCTAATTAAGAGAAAAGAAGGGAAAATACACAACCTCATCTGCTTCCCAAGGCCTGCTGATCCCTCTCCACCTTTCAAAGGCAGCACTTCAGCTGGCTTGAGTGAGCAGAACGTGCACAGGCCATGCTGAGCTCAGCCACAGGCCCTGCCTCTCAGGAGGCAGCTCTCACAACAGAAGGTGGACCTCTGATTATTCAGGGTTTCATCATCTTCCAACACCAATCAACTGCTTCACAGCAAGGGTTGGGAATGGTTCTTTGCTGGGAGCTCTCCAGAAAGGGAAGGATACTTCCCATAGTTGTGCTTTGACACAACCAATTCCACAGTCAGTTCACAGCCCATGGGGGAGCAGCTTCTCCAAGAGAGCCAAGCAGAGCTTCTCTTTGTTCAGAACAGCTTGTGACCCTGACAGCTGATTTAGAGGTCAGTTGTGACCCCCCCTGCTCTACTTCTCTACCATCCCACAAAGCCTGCTGATGTTACCTGCCTCAAGTGACAGCCAATTAGCCTTGGCTGAAGCCCTGCTGCAAACCTCTCACATTCAGCATCTCAGTGGAACTTTTGATTTCTTTCTTGCCATTCACTCCAAAGCTCCAACAGCTCTTCCTGCCCTGCCCCACAGAACATGCAGGAACTGATCCTGGCACAATGGGAAGAATACTCACTCCTGCTACACCCTGGCCAGCTTCTGTCCTGGCAGATTGCAAAGGAGCAGCTGCTCAGGGTTAAGCACACAACGATGTTAACTCAGCCTACATTTGCCCTTTGGTCTTCACACTGAGCCATTTTCACAGGCCAAGTGTTGCAGCTCTCCCTCTGCACCCCAGCCACTGCAGCCTCTGGAGTGGGGTCTGCATTCAGACCCTTAAGAATGGGATCCAACTTTCAAAGGCACTAAGTATCCTGTACAGAGCCAGAGGACTTCAGACTTTGGCTTTCAAAGACCTTGGCAAAGGCTTTTAAGGCTTTTATTTTGTCCACAAAAGAGTAAACTGCCCAGAATTCTGCTTACAGATTTGGGGTGAAATTTGGAAGTGACTCTGCAAGTCCTGAGAGCTGAGGCACTTCAGCTTCCTGCTTAAGCCATCTCCTGTCCACTAAAGCCAGATAAAATAGAACCCCTAATGCTTTCTTCCACAGCCTCAATTTAGATGATCAAACTGACAGTCTGAGAACAGTCTTCACTGAGGATACTCTTTACAAGTTTGGTTTGTGCACTTTAACCTATCTGCATGCCTGAAGATTCTGCAGGGCCCACCAGGAGACCTGCCAAGGCTGAACCAGCATCCAGAACACAGCAAGCTCCAGCCACAGCCTGAACAAACCTGGCAGGAACATTCCATGTGGGGAGGTGTCATTCAAACAAAGGACAACAAAGGCAGGATTGTAGCCAAGGGGAAGGCCTGAAGAGAGGAGATGGCACTTGGCAAATGTGACCCATGTGGCAGTGGGTCTGTGTGCAGCCTCACCTGCCGCTGCCAATGGAGGGGAAGGCGATGGATTTCAGCTTCTTTTCATCAGCCAGAGCCAAGCAGTTCTTCACTGTTTTTTCCAGCAGCTCCTCACACTTGTCCGAGCCCCAGCCTGGGCTGTTACAGTGGATCACAAATTTTGCAGGCAGTCCATGGCCAGCACTGACAACAGCTGGCAAGAAAGGAGAGCGAAATGTCATTGCTTTGCCCTCCTCTCAATGCACAGGGTGACCAAAACACAGCCCACTGACAGACGTGCCTTTAACCCCTGCCAGTGCCTGAGGCCACAAGTCACCCCACACAGTCACACAGCCCTTGTGCTTCCCATCTCCTGCTGCTCTCTGCTGTGGTGACAGAAATCACAGCTACGACTCAGCTTCTCTGAGAGAGGCCATGGCTGGCATCAAAGGGAACAGGCTTCTGCTGTGGGCTGTGCAAGCCACTGCAAGGTGTCAGGGAAAGCAGAGATGTGCTGGAGCACAAACCTGTGGCAGGCCTGAAAGATCCTCCTTTGGGTCAGCTTATGGCAGAGCCACAGCAGGATGCTGGGCAGCTGTGGCTCATGTGACCTTCAGCTGCCTCTGCTGCAGTTTGTTTGGGTGGCTTCTGCTCAGGCTCCTGCTCACACTGCAGCCCAAATGGGATCAGTTCAGAGCTGCTGCTGCTCTGCACACTGGTAAGGAAGGCTGGAAAAGAGCTGAGGCAAGAGTTTTATTTCCAGCTCTGTTTCCCAGGAGCTAAAGACACATGGAGTGAGTTCAAGACTTTGGGCCTGGTTTTATCCAAGACTTTTTTGTGTATGGGTCACCCAAGACCACCTACTTCTGTCTTTCACCACATCCTTGCCAGGTGGTTGGTCAGGATGCATTTACAGTGTCTGCTTTACACTGTGTGCTAACAGCCAGCCACTGCAGGGACAAAAGGGGAAGAGTTCTACCATGCTACTGCTGTGGTCATTCGTGAGGGGGATGCAGCAGAGCCTGCCTGCAGGCTCAGGGATTCCACACTCAAGAGGCTGGGGCCACCACTTCCCACCACAGAACCACAACAGACAGGGCACTGCCTGCCAGGAAACAGGGTAAGGGGGTCACTGCCTTTTCTGAACTCAGGTCTGTGGTGGCAATTAAAAACTTGCAAATTTGGTTAGTTAAAGGAAAGGAAAAAGAGAGGGGAGGAAAATGCCCTAATCATGAACTGAGGGACTAAAAACAGCTTGATGAAACCCCACAGGAGCACACACTGCACCTTCACAAAGAGTCAGCTCCCCTGCTTTGGGAGGCAATCATACACAGCCAGTGGAGGCATAAAATGGCAGCTCAGGTCTTCCAAACCAATAAAAAGTACCAATAATGGAAAGATGCTTAGATGCCAGGAATCCTCTGCTCCACTCTGGAATGTTTATGAGGCATTTTGTTATTTAAGCATAGCAGAAATAACTCTTGGAGCACAATCCCCACATGTGGATGCTATCCTGTGGCTGCTGCAGGGAGGAGAGAGCCTTTGCAGTGTGGCCCTGGCTGGAGGTTACACAGCAGAGCACAGCCTAAGGCATCTGCAGGCACAAGCAGTTGTGTTCCCCTGCCCTGGGGATTCTCAAGGTGTGGGCCAGGCTCAGCAGTGCTCCTCTGTCATACTGTGCAGCTCAAATGGTGGCAGGTTCACAGGGGAAGCTATGGACAGCAGCTGACATCTCCCTAGTCAGATGTGAAGTGTGGCTCAGATCTTCACCCCCCAGCATGCACTGAAACACCTCAGTGCCTTCACTGCTGCTCTGGGGCCATTCCCCAGGGCAGGCAGGAATTAGCTCATTAGGATTCTGTGGAGGGCAAGGGCTAATCACTGAGAGCTCACCCACGTGGCAGTTATGCTTTTGGTCTGGGGACAGACCCATGGGCACATTCTGTGCTAATCACAGCTGTACTCCAGGGAAGGCTCCTGGCTGGTGGTTGGCAGCCAGCTCAGCAGGAGCCAGGCTGTGCCCAGGTGGCCAAGAAGGCCAGCAGCATCCTGGCCTGGATCAGCAATACTATGGTTAGCACGAGCAGTGCAGTGATTGTGCCCCTGGACCCAGCTCTGCTGGGGCCACACTTCAAATCCTGGGTTCAGTTTTGGGCCTCTCCCTACAAGGAGGGCATTCAGGGGCTGGAGCAGGTCCAGAGGAGGGCAACAAAGCTGTGGAAGGGTCTGGAGAGGGGCATCTGAGGGAGCTGGGGATGTGCAGTGGAAAAGAGGTGGCTGAGGGACACCTCATTGCTCTCTACAGTTCCCTGAAAGAAGTCTGCAGTGAGGTGGGGTTGGGCTCTGCTCCCCAGTTTCAGGTGATAGGAGAGGAAATGTCTTCAAATTGTGCCAGGGGAGGGGTAGGTTGGAGATGAGGAAAAATTCCTTCACTGCAAGAGTGGTCAGGGATTGGAGCAGGCTGCCCAAGTTGGTGGTAGAGTTCTCATCCCTGGGGGTGTTCAAGAAAGCTGTGGCCATGGGTTAATGGCCACAGTGGTGTTGGGTTGATGGTTGGACTCAGTGATCTTAGAGGGCTTGTCCAACCAAAACAACTCCATGATTCTAATGAAAGGGATATCCAGAAAACAGAAATCTGCACATGGCACTGGTAGGAGAGGCTGGGATGTATCAGGTCTGCTGCAGACTCCTCCAACAAGTCCCTAACAGCCAGCTTCTCCCAGTGCAGTGCAGCTCTCCCCTGGGGTAAGACTGCCAAGCACTGCCCACACCTGAGAAGAACAAAAATCTTCTCTTTCCAAACTGCAGCAGCCCAGTTGTGAGCAGCTTGGTCTGGGCTGATAACAAAAACTCTGCAGGGGCAAGGGGAAAAAAAAGGAGCAATTGACCCTACATAATTTTGCAGACCAAGAATTACAGGAAAAACTTGTTAAAGTTTTGAAAATGCAAGGGGAGAGGGGAGAGAAAGTATGAAACAGCAGGAGCAGAGAGTTGTAATTGCTGCTGTCAGAGCTGAAGGCTTCACATCTCCCTTTCAGCCTCAGTTTAGCACACTGCACACCCTGTATTTATTTTCCCAGCATAAACACAGATGGCAGAAGCAGCCTTCTATATGAACACTGAGGATCAGCAGGCTCCCAGATGGTTGCAAATTCTCTCTCCCCATTACCAAACTTTACTACTCATGGAGTAGATTTTTCTCAGAGATGACATAAATTTTGATAAGTAGGCACCAAAAAGCTGTAAGCTTTTACAGGGATGCTTTTGGCACTGCCTGAACAAAGTGCCCAAGCAGATGCTTAACTTTGAGCCCGTGCTTAAGTTGGGTGAAATTCAGCAGTGTTTCAGCAAAGCAGATGTTTGACAGGGCTGGACACAACTGCTGTGAAGAAGCAGCATCACAGCCATTGCTTTGCTCAACTGTGCCCTCACTCATCAGCATCCATGGTGGCTGCATGTACCTGGGGACAGCCTGTGGCACTGGAGGGCTGGAGCCCCTCTCCTGTGAAGACAGGATGAAACAATTTGGGATGTTCAGCCTGGAGAAGAGAAGGCTCCAGGGAGACCTCAGAGCTGCATTTCACTATGTGAAGGGGGACTACAGGAAGGCTGGGGAGGGACTGTGGTGACAGGGTGAGGGGCAATGGTTTGAAACTGGAGCAGGGGAGACTTAGGCTGCACATCAGGAGGAAGATGTGCACCATGAGGGTGGGGAGACTGGAACAGGTTGTCCAGGGATGTGGTTGAGCCCTGGGGACATTCAAGATCAGACTTGATGTGGTTCTGGCCAGCCTGATGTAGTTGGATTTGTCCCTGCTGACCTCTGAAGGTCCCTTCCAACCCAGTGGCATCTGTCACTCTGTACTGCAGCACCACAGCACCTCCCAGACACCTCGGCTCAGGAGATGCAAGGTGCAGTGTGTGCACTGCAGCACGTCTGCTGGTTTGAGCTAACTGGAATGTTTTAATAGAGAAAATGCTATTACAGGCTGTGAAAGGAAAATAATGGGGATGTCTACTTCACTCACAGGCTTGCTGAGATGGATAAAACTAAGAACATAAACATTAGATAAGACAGTGGCATCTGGGGTGGTCCAGCTTCTGGCTTCTCCTCTCTGCTGAGTAACCTCACTAGCCAGTTTTCTTCTAGTCCCCCCTGGGCGATCCCCCAAATTCTCCTTGTGTGTAAGGCAAACCTTAGGGTAAGGTATAGGGGTGGGGAGGAGGTGGAAGGGTGGTTGGGAGCCCCTCCTGGGGTCTCTGATTTCTGGGAGGGGAGTTGTGTTTCTGTATTACCTTTACCTTGTCTATGTCTGTAACTATTCCTGTCCATAGTGTATATCTCTGCCTGTACATTGTGCTGAGCTGTAAATAGAGCTTCAGTCCTTAACTTCCAGCTGGCTGATTTCTAGTCTGGGTCATTGTACAAGTGTGGGGGGCAGGGAACTCCCAAAGCAGCACAGCACGGGAGAAGACAGCTCCCCCGAGGCGTGCCTGCAGGCAGCTGCAGCAGCAGGGGGGGCAGCCAGCCTGGCAGGGCTGCAGGCAGGCCCCGGAGCACAGGACTCACCTCCAGCTATGTCCAAGGGTCCGTTCTTTTTGCGGAGCTCAATGACAGCTTCCACAAACTCCTTGCCGCCCTTCTTCTCCAGAGTGCTCCCTGGACAGAGGAGGGTGAGGTTACTGCTCTGCTGCCCGCCTGCCGCGCACACATGCCACTCAGTGCATTTCCAGTCAGTACATCGCTCTAGAGTTTTCTGCCCAAACATCGTTTTGGGGACTGCAAAGTAAGATCTAAACCTTTTGGGACTTGAGTTAGCTAGCCATGAAAAACAACAACAACGACAACAGAAAGCAAAAACCAAAAAAGACAACCCTGGCAACCCAAAAACCTCACCTCGGTGTCCCTCGCTACCACTCAGACTCTGATTTTCATGCCAGAAGGTCTGAGGGGATGTCCCTGCCTCCTGCCTCAGCACGAGCAGCTGTTAGTGGGAGATGCTCCAGAAGAACGTGCTTGCTCAGGAGTGGCTGAAGCTTCAGCACTCCTTCCCCTAGGACTCATTTCCCCTCTCTCTTACAAATTGTTTTAAAGAGCCATTTGCCACAATAAGAATTTGAAACTCACCTGATCTTGGTCCCTGACCCCAACAGGTGGCACCAGGAATGAAACAGTCTCGTGAGTGCAGCGGGCTGCTTTACTTGGTAACTGCCCAGCTTGTTGAGCCACCTTTAACCAAGAGGAAGAGCCTCAGAAATCAGGAGAATCTCTAAGGAACATATTCCTCCAAAGAACTTCTCTAGCTACAGCTAAGGAGCTGGACAAGGTCATTCTGGGAGGAGCAGAGCTGTGCGGCGTTGCAGGGCAACCAAAGGTGTGCTCTTGACAAAGGCAGTCCATCACTAAATGGTTTAGATCTTATTTTGCAGCTCTAGTTCCAAATATTGACTACAAAATACAGCCCAAGAAAGCAGTTTCCTGACTGCGTAAAGCATCACCCCACAGAATCCTGCGCTGTGCACATTGCAAAGGTAGAGAAGTGAAAAGCAGTGACTGACCCAGGCTCTGGTTTGAGACATGACTGTGAGAACTGATTTCCAACACTTCAGCAGCAGGATCTCTACAGATCTAGCCAGTCCCTCGGTGGCAGCCCTCACTCCCCTGGGGAGGGCAGACAAGGTGCATGTTCTGATGGAAGTGCACATACTGTACGCTGCAGAGCCCCTCCTCTGGCATCGGGGTTCAGCTCTGGGCACCACCAGATGCTTTTGCTTTGGCACCCTTGCTAAATTTCTTCCTTAATGCAGATTAAAAGTTGGAAGCAAGAATGCATTTGTTTGTTCATGCAGGAGCTGCCTCTGCGACCCTGCCTCTGTTCATGCTTTTGGAGGACAATTCAAACGCCCCTGCTTTTTCTCTCGCCTTTTTGGCATCAGTTCCCAGTGCTCTGCCAGACGCTGGGCTGCAGGGCCAGCCCATGCAGGCCAGGCTGCCTCTGCTCTTTGTGCTCAGCTCAGCTGTTTTGTATAACTGCTTTGGTCAAAATTTAAACAAACTCCCCAGTGAGAACCGTTTGTAACCCTGCCTCACCTGTCCCTGTGCCACAGAGTGGAAGGCTCCACCTCACACTTGTCTTGGGGGAGACACCGATGGCTTCAGTCATAGCTGCAAGGTGCCACCGGAGCGCAGGCTAGGAGAGGAGATCCACCCACAACCGAGGGGCACGACAGCAGCAGACATCATGTCCTTTGCTGAACCAGCCACGGGCTGAACCACAGAGGCAGCAGCAGGGGCTTACAGAGTCCTCTGAGAAGGATGGGGAGGGAAAGAAAGAGCCTTCCACTCTGGCTGTATCCTCAGCATTCCTCTTTCCATCGTACATGCTGCAGTCATATTCCCCTTGAGTCCGTGAACTCAGATCAGTCCTAAGCCCCATGACGTTTGTAATCCTTAATTTCTCTTGTTTCAAGGGGAAACATAATTAAGCCTTGTGCAGAGCCTAGGAACAGCAAAGATCTATTAAGTAGGTCATTTCTTTGCCATTGCAAAGCTGTTGTACATTTAATGGAATTTAGCCCGGTTTGCTTTAATTCAAACCAGGAGGCTCAGCTCTGCCCCTTCTATGGGGAATTAATTTATAATTAAAAGCAATGAACAACCCTGTCAGTTTATTTCACTGAGCTCTCTGCTTGCAGCTCTGCTACAAAGAAGAGCAAAGGGAGTGTTTGGGTAAGAACCAGTGAGGGCTGCTGCATTTGCCCATCGGTTCTGTTCCTCTGATTACTGCTGAGGCTTTACATTGAAACTGTAGTTCAGAACTGTGTTGTAAATGAGTTTCAGCTGGGAAAGGACATTGTGGCTTTAACCATTTCCCACTACACTGGTAAGTTTCTGGATGGAAGTCTTGCTTCACGGCTTCAAGGTTAGCAGCTTACTTGCTCCCAGACATAAATATGTGTCACTCCCATGAGAAGCAGATCATGATCTCATGCTTTCCAAGCAGGCATTGGTATCAGTGTTGAAAACAGCGTTAGCAGAAATTTAGGCTCTAAAACTCTCAGGAGAAGCCCCCAGGACATTGAAATTGTTAGGGGAAAAAAAAAATTAAATAAATTTAGATGGGTGAATGTTAATCATTGGAAGCTAAGCATTTGTGCACTTCTATTCTTCCTTACAGCAGTCAGAGGCAAGAGGAATCTATGCTAAGGAATGAGCAGTGCAGCTTTGAGAGAATTTTCTGTGTGGGGTAGCAAAGTGTTTCTTGGTCAAAGGGTAGGAGACCACCTGGTCAGCTAAGGGGTCTGACAGGCTTCAGAAACCTGCCTCTCAGGTACCAGGGTGCTGAGACACTTACTTAATGTCTCTGCATAATGTTTTGCCAGCCCAGTCACAGCTGTTGCTGCCCAACAGCCTGCAGAGAGCTACACCTGTCTGCATTACTCCCAGTAGCCCCTTCAGCAGAAGCAGGCAGTGTGGGACAGGCTGGCTCTGCTGCACAACACGTGTCCTACACTGACACATAGCCTTGAGCGCAGAGGATCACGGCAGTGATGGGGTTAAGAGGAGATACAGAACAAGGGCTGGGATCAGGTGGCTTTTCTCCAAGCCTGCTGGGCCATCACCTTTACCAGCAGCTGCTGAATTCGGCCCCGATTCTGACTTGCCTTCTCAAATTACCAGGGCAGGTCAGCTCAAGTGCTACTCCCCTTCCACAGCAGCCTTCCTCCTGCAGAGAGGGCATCACTGAGAGGGGTTACTCAAGGGACACTTCAGACACTGAATTAAGGTGCCTGGCATGTTTTCTATCATGTCTTCTCTCACTGCTGCAGCTCGCATGACCAGCTGCCTGGCACACATAGCTAGTGGCACTGGCCTTGTGCTCGTGGGCGTGAGGACCACAGAGCAGGGCTACCAAGGGCCTCAGTGCACCAGGTGAAGTGTCAACTAACCAAGCTCTTGAGGTCAGAAGCACAGGAGAGCCAGCAGGGCAGCCGTGACCACCTGGCACGCAGCATGTGCCGGAACTGGTTAGAGATGTGCCGATCCGGGCCAGAGACGTTCCAGGCAGGCACTTCCCACCCCCACACACGGTGTGGCAGTGCAAGGCCCGGCCTCACGAGCCTGCACTGAAGGCCTTGTTCCTGCTCTTCCAATTTTAGCTGGCTCCTGAAGGGCCAGTTTGGGGACCACGATCAAAACTGCCTGCTGAGCTTGCAACGGTTCGGTTCGTTTTAGGATCAGTCAGGACTGCTGGAAGTGAGAAACGAATGCAAACCTGCATAGCTACCCCAAGCTGTGGCTGCTGATCCACCATGCACACACATACAGACTGGGCAGCACTGAACTCGCCATTACCTACTTCACCACCGGTGTAGAAGTCAGAGTTTGTCGGGTGAACGACAGCATCACTGTCGATCGTGGCAATGTCAGCCTGTACAACTTGCAACTACAACAGGTAAACAGATGGAGATCAACCACGTTGGACAGAGACCCAGCACAGGCTCTACATTTACACATGTACCAACGTCCAGCTTGTCCTACCTTTCCACCTCCAAACCTTGCGCCAAAGGAGTAGGCTGAGTTGTGTGTGCAGGTGTGTGTAGAGAGAGGGGTGTAGGGAACAGCAGGAGGAATATTGAGCATGACATGATCAAATAAAGGTTAACATGACAAGGCAGAGCAATCACATCAGGTCATTTCCACAGTTTTACAAAGCAGCTAACACCCCGTGGCACTGGGCAGAAACCTACGGCCAGTTCCCCGCAGAGCATGACACTACAGTACGGAATCCGCTTAGCAACCAAAGAGACTCAGCATTGTCAAGCCACACAAAATAATTAGTTTCTCCATTTTGCCAGCATCCATAAGCTGACAGACACTGACCTTCACAGGCATGGGGACTCATCCTTGCCTTGCTTCCAGTGACAGGCTCCTGCAGCTGCAGGCAGCCATGGATTTGCAGGCAGGGCTGGCTTAGAAAACTGCAAGTGATCCATGTTCTAAGGGCAGGGCTGAGGCTTCTGATTGGGTGCACTTGCAAATACAGCAACAGAGGCTTCTGGGAAAGGCTGTTTTAAAAATTAGCCCTCTGATGTCTCTTTGGTGTTGTGTGACTTGTGGAGATTCCCACAGGAAATGCAGTCACAGAGCATTATGGGCTGCGTTGCGTTAAGGAAGTTTCGAAAGGCAGCAGCAGGTCTAATCAAATAACAGAATGCAGGGCACGGAGCATGAAAGCTCATTTTTCTCTTCAGATTTCTGTGGAAGGAGGAGGTTTCTTTCAGTCTGAAACAAGACAGAAGCTTTAAAAGTGATTCCCCACCTCTGGGGGTGTCAACAAGCTCAGTGCTGGTACAAGACCAGGATTTGTTTTCAGCTGAATACGAAAGTGACAGGGAGTAATTGAAGAGCAATGGAAACAAATTATTTGACTGAATTAAACATGAAATCAAGGCAGGAAAGGTTTGGGGATAGCTAATTATTTAATTACCTCCTCTGAGTGTCAGGAAAAACGAACAAGCTAAGTGAGGCTGCAGTTAGAATGGAGAAACTGCTTATTTTGGAGACAACCTGACAAAAAAAGTACTGTAGTCCTCAAAGTATCCACATAAGAACCCCCCCCGAGTAGCTAACAGTCACATATGAGCATTATGGAAAAGAATTTACACCATCCGTGGTAAGTGAGATCGACTCGAAGGCTAAGCAGTGGCTGCAAGGGTCCAGATTTGGTGGGGAAAACCCAAAGCACTCTTTGGAATCAAGTTCTTCCACAAAACAGAACCTGCCAGGTTGCAATTTCTGCTCTTCCTGAACGTCTGAAGCCCTAGAGAGTAAATTCTGGGTTCCATAATTCCCGTGTGACCGTTAGCTGTGTCCGCCCGTGCCCCATTTACCTAGGTCATCTTTAAGGTCAATGTCAGCATTGGTGGGATTGATAATGGCCTCCACCTCGAAGCCGGCTAAATTACTGATTTCACTGTGAATAAGGTTCAGCTGAAAAGAAAAGCATGAGGTGGGAAATAACAGGACAGCTGGGAAATCACAGAGAAGCTGCAGAAAGTGAGCTTTGCAACACAGATGGAGATAGCATCACTGCAAACAAATATGCAAAACAAAAGGCAGGTTGTAAGGGTTATTGTCCAACCAGGAGTTCAAACACAAGACTCAAACACTTCACACTGGGGACCTGCCTGTACCTGCCAACAGCTCAGCTCTGCCTTTATGCTCTTGGGGATCCTCGGCTGGGCATTACCAGAGGGTGTTTGCTCCTCCTCAGGGCACAGATGAAGGGCAACCTCACCATTTCCTAAGCCTCCACTACAGGAAGCTTTCAGCACTGAAGCTGGATGAAAGCTGCTGCTGCTGCTCCCTCTTTAAGCCAGCAAACATGAGCATGTCCTAGAGGAAGCATAGGTCTGGCTCCAGTGGCTCCTCTGTCTGAGGCTGGGATGTGCTTCTTTTCCAGTGGGCCCCACATGCTGTGTGGCAAGCACTGAATCTTGGTTTGCACAGCTCTGCTGCCTCTCTGAGTGGCTGCTGACCCACTGCAAGCAGGCACTGTGTGCTTGTTGCTTCTAGCCCTTATTTGCTTTAATCCCTTTTGTCATCTTTAACCCCACTCATTAGCTGCCCTCTTTAACACCTCAAGCAGGCCTATCAATTTCTGTCTGAGCAGTGACACAATCAGGAGGATTTCTCATTGGGGAGAGCTGTGGAAGCTGGCACAGATCTCTGGAGATTGGCCTCACAACTGCACTATGTGATCTTAGGGGAACAAGAAGCATTAGAGATGTGAGAAGGCACAGCTTCCAGCAGCACACTTTGAGCAAGGCCTGCCATTCATTATGCAAATTAACAAGTCAGTGGTAACAAACTGATCCTGCCATGCCAGGCCAGGGAGGATGCTCTTTTGGGAGTGCTCAGAGGTGCAAAGTGATAGCAGCACTTGCTCACTACAGCCAGTTGGGTGCCTGCTCACAATGGGTGCCCCATGCCAGGGCAACAGCTCCATCATTTGCGGCAGCTGGATGCAAAGGCCAAACCTGGCACGAGTCAAACTGGCAGCAGGCTGACAGGTAGGGCAGGAAGCAGACAGCCAGGGGGCTGGGCAGCCCTCTGTGGGAAGTCTCAGTTCATGTGCATCAAGTTTATTACTGTTCAAACTTCAATCACTTCAGAGTGCAAAACTATTTAGCAGGCCCTTTGCTATGGGGCTGTGCAGTACCTGCACCATAAACCATGCTTCTGTCTGCAGCATGCCTTGCCAAGGATGGCTTCAGCAGCTGCTCAGGCAAGATGGAGAGCAGCTAGGAAAGAGGAGCTTCTCCTTCCTTTCTGCAAATCCTGAAGGCAGCTGCAATTAAGCCAGGCTTCCCTTCTAGTCCAAAGCCTGCTGGTTTCAGCCTATGAAGCCTGACACGTGTGGCATGGCAATTTGCCTTACCAAGAACTGCATTCTCTCTCTTGGTTTGTAATCCACAGCCTGCAAACTCTTCACACCCTGTCCTTGCCTGTCTGAGTGCACCAGCAGAGCCAACTCATGTAACTAGCAGAGGTGAAAGGGCCAGTTAAGTGTCCAGCTATTTAAATGCTTTCTGACAAATGATTTCCATCTCACTGAGGACATGAAGTGACCTTCTTTGGAAGAGCCTGCAGTTTGCATGTGTTGCTGAGCAGGCTGTGCCCCCCAGAACAGGATGGTTCTGGCTGAAAAGGAGTGTTGCACAGTTTGGAGTTTGGGAATTAGCAGTAAAATCTAAGCTTGCTTTCCAAACAGCTCAGAATCTTCTCTTACTTCTCACATGGGCAGTTTTTCATACTTGAGTTTGAGTCTTGAGTCTGACTACAAGCAACTGCTGTTTAAAAAACAAAACAAAACCAAATCAACAAAAAGTCAACTCAAAACAAACCAAAATGTTCAAAGGAACTTCATGAATTTTGAAATAAAGAAACCAACAACAGAACACATGCACACACCAACAGACTGTGCTGTGGAGACTGGAGGATGTTTCCTAAGCAAATTTGGTTCAGTTTATTGGTGACTCTGATCCCTCATTCTGTGTTCTGTAGGGTTTTGCCCCACATCTCTCAGCTGCAGAGCTGTTTGGTTTCCAGCAGCTGAAAGCAGAAGCTAGGAGCCATGGCTTCCAGGCCTCCACCTGAACACTGTCCTCCCTGCCTAAGAGATGAGCAGATTTCTCCTGCCCTCAAAACTCTGTTTAAGGAGTGAGGCTTTGCTGAACAGAACAGGATCTTCCTTCAAAGGGGCAAACAGCTTCTGCCTCCAGACTCTCTTGGAAAACACATCCCCAGGTCCAAGGAACTGAACTGCAGCTGCCCAGAACTGATGCTGAAGAAAACTCCCTCTTCATTATATTTAGGAGTACCATGTGGCACTAATTTCAGAAAGCTCCAGGAAAGGTGATTTTATTTTCCTGTTAAGCATGAGGCTTCAACTCAGCTAAAGATTTTCAGAATCAACATTCTCTTTTTAAACAGCAATTGCCTGTGGGAATGGCTAAGGGCAGCACTGCACTGATGCAGTCACTAGAGTTTGATAGAGAATTGTTATGTTCAATTTGTAGACTTCCAGATCAAACAGCAGTCATCTGAGCTTCCCATGTGCCTCTTGAACAACTAACAACCAGCACCACCACTGAGGTGACAGTCTGCAGGCAGCAGCAGACAGCCTGGCACACCTGGCAGCCTCCTGGCCTGACAAAACACACCTCAGAGTTAGGAGAGAGGAAGCATTCAGCTCCTACTGATCCCAGGAGTTAGAGTTTTATCTCTGCCTCTTTTTATCACAAGAAAATATGAATTATTTTGATAGTTTAGAAGAGAATTTCTGGGGGAAAACACATCTAGGAGTCAGCCAGTGCCAGGTTTTCTGGGTTCTTTTCGTGTTAAGCAACTACAGTGCAAAGGGTTTTGGCACTCTTTGCTTTCCACGTTTTCACTCTTAAGAGAATTTAGGCTGGTCTGAACGTGCTGGTTTGGAGGTAAAATGGTAACAGAGGCATTAAGATAGCATCAGCTCAAAGAGGGGAAGACTCAGTGAGCTCACACATAACATGATCTAGAAAATGCTTCTCCTTGTTAGACACAGCTCACTTTTCCAGCTAACCATTCATGGTCTCTGAAGAGAGTTTCTCAGAGGGATTCAAAAGCAAACTCTAACCTGTACTGGCCACATTTCAGCAGCACCTGTGCATTTTCTAACCCTTGGAGAAGAATCTGCTTCCTTTGGAGGGTCCCCTCACAGCAAACAAAGGGGATTTCATTCTTCTTTTAATTCTGTGCACTGTGTTTCAAGTCCAGGCCAGCTGTTGGCTTCTCATGTGCAGGCCTGGCTGACAGTGAACCAGGATGGGGATGGACATGTTGTACAAGGAATCTTTGGAGGGGGCTGCATGCCAAGTGAGTAAGAGAGCCAGCCAGGCCATTTCCCAGTACAAGTTACTCACTGGAAAGCTCTACAGCAGTCACTGGCTTTGCTCATCACAGCTTAAGGCAGTCCTGCAGCTCATGATTCTCTGCCACTGAACCCAACAGCAAAGCCTCACTGGTTTGCTGGGTCACTCTTGCTGGAACAGTGCTAGGTCTCAGCACAGGTCTCCTATGGCAACTGAAAGCAGTTCAGAAGCAGGTCCTGGTCTGACCTTCCTTGCTTCCTTGAAATAGGAATGTAGGTTATACAATTGGAGTTCTCATGTGTTTGAAAGTATGTTCAAGCCCACTCCCTTAGCAGCAGACAAACAACAAGCCCCCACCCGAGCAGCAATCTAGCTCTAGCTCCAAAATTAAATGTGGGGAACCAGGAATCTTGCAAAAAAATGAAGATGGCTCTCATGCATGTTAAACTGAGCAAACAAACTGTGGCAGGATAAATGGAGAACAACCTCAGGAGGAAAGGAAAATGACTCAGAGGAGATACATTCCACGATGGACAATGGCTCATCTTTTGTGACACAGCACAATGATCTGCTTACTGAATGACAGAAGAAAGATGCAGTTTCACTTCACAAAATTTTCTATCAGGAGCTAATGGCAGGTTCCAAGCCAAGTCAATTGTCTCTTTAAGGAGATCTGTATTTGTATTAAGTCACCCCATGTCCCAGAGCATGTTCATGGGGGGGAAAAAAAATTGCTGACTTCTGGCTTTTGATAAAAGCATCTTTCATTATGACACAGCATTAACTTGTGTAAATAAGAGCAGAACAGAAAACCAGCAAAGGTCTGGAACAGGCTTTGATAAAAACCTGGGAGTCCTTTACATCAGCACATCAAGTGGGCTGCTCCTTGGAAAGAGACATTTTATTCTTGGAATCCTCTCCTCCTTGGCAGGAGCTTAGCTGTAGCCATCATGGTGTTCAGGAATAAGGAGCCAGCTTATGAGCACACAGCCTCCCTTCTGTGAGAGTATTTCACTGTGCAGCCACAGGAAGGCTCAGGCCTGCCTTTTTTCAGTGATCTCTAAGTTGTTTGAGACTCCTGCTCACAAACTAGCAGCAGAGCCCTCCTCGAGCGCTCGCTGGGGCAATGCCCACCGTGCCTAGGTGTCAGGGGCAGATGGGGGTGGTGGGAAAGGGCTTCCTAAGCAGCACTGAAAACCAGGTACTGAGTAATAAAACTGCAGGAGCATACCTTCTGGCCAAGGAACAGGCTTTTGGTGGACAGCACTGTGAAGCCATCTGCAGGAGTCCCCTCTGTTGTGCTGTCAGCACTGGCTGATTTGCTCACTTCTCCCTGCTTCTTCTTCCAGAAATGCAGTGAATTAGTTAAGTCAAGGCTGAGAGAAAAGCACTTTAATAACACTGAGATATATAACATGCCATAAATGCTCACCAAGCTGTAAAATGCCAGCACAGCCACTGTGCTGTTTGTTTACCCTTCAGTCCAACTAAGTGGACTGACCACAGCTGAAGTCAGAAGTGCCTCGGTGCCTGCACTTCTCCAGAAGCCTTCTCTTGCCCCTGCCAGTGCACAGTGCAGATACCCCTGCTCTTCAGTTTTGCATGGAACATGTAACAGCCTCAGCCTTTCCTAATAGCTTGTGTGGAGCAAGATAATGCACCAATTTGTGTGTGTGGGCAAGCATTCACTCCCAGATAAACACAGACTTGCCAGAGTGCAAACCTCCTCTCTCAGGGAAGGGAGATGTTGCCAGATTTCACAAACTTCTCCTTACAAAGATTGCTTTGAAATCTGCCTGTCCTTAGAGCTGGTGCCAGAGTAACTTTGCTTTCCACCTGCCTAGCAGTAGGAAACAGGCTGAGCAGTTTTCTCTGTCTTGTTTAACATCACCACCTCCTTTATCTGCAGTGAAAGTGCAGGGGGAGAAGGAGAAGCCCTCAGCCAGCACTTGCACTGAATTCACATGGCAGCTTGCAGGACTGAATTGATTTACTGAATGAAAACAAGACTCAAGAACGTTTTGAAAAGGATGTCTGATGAAGGCAGGGAGTGACTGCTGTGGTTCTAAACCCAGCTAGGGACAAAAGTTGTTTTGTATTTTCAATAGAACTGTGGTTTCAGACAAGTATTTGGTGCCTCAGCTACATCAGTGCTGAAGCTAAAAAGCACACCTGGAATACTGAGCAAGGCACTGCTCTCTTTTTGTCCCCTTCCAAGTACAAAGACTACATCTGTGGCTGAGCAAAGCCAAAGGAGGTTGATGCAGGGAGTATATGTGTGCTTCCAGAAGCTGTAACCATGCTTTGCTTTGCACAAATGTTTTGAAAATTAGATTTTCATGGGTCCCATTTCAATTCCCCAGGAGCTTACTGTTAGCCAAATACCAACATAGTAAGCAGACAATACAGTTTATTGTGTGGAAGAAAAACAGAACCCCACAACAGACTTCCTGCTTTTGTAATCAAATAGGGGAAAAAAAAATTTCCCAGATTTAGGGAAATTATTAGTGCATGGTTACTAGAGGCACTGCACTTGAAATGGCAGCCACTAGGTGTTCTGGGGGAAAACACAAAATTCAACAGCTTGAAAAACAGAAATGTGAAGCAATCAGTGACCAAGCAGACAGAAGCAGAGATGTACAGGGGGGACACAGCAGCTCTGCCTAACCCAGAAGTGCACTGTCCATTTCATGTGACATTTATGTACTCTGACAACCTACTGCTTGGCAGTTTTGTTTTGCCACCAAAACACCAACCCACCCCCACAAACACCACCACCCAAAATATCCTTGGCTACACAAACTCCTTAGGAAGATCCCCTACTCCCACAAACTGCAACTGAAGAAATAGGCTTGCATGAAAGTTCAGCTCAGCTTCAGAGGATGTTACTCTTAGCTTCCTAGCATGAAAGAAATCATTTTGGTCCTCCTCTTCCTCTTACCTCCACACTTAATTTTGAATGAGTTTAATCAATCACTAGGAATCAAACCCCACCAAGTCTAAAGATGGAAGACACATCCAAAACATAACAGAGCAGACTTGGGGGTCTTTAGCTCAGCCAAATAACTTCTGTGTGACCACAATGCAGTTTCTCTGAGGCTGCAGGAGACTCAGCTACCTAATCCAGTAGAACTGCATCCTGCTTCAAAAGAGTATTTCACTCTCCCTGGATTTCATCAACTAAGAGGAATCTTATACTGAGCTAGAACAAAACCAAACCCATTTGAAAAACCTCCCAACAAACAACAGAAAAATACAGCCCTGGAGAACAGGATCCTGGCATGCTGAGGGCATTATTTCAATGCAGTGGTTTGGGTTGGTTTTCTTCTGGACTTAAAACTGCCAAATGCTGCTTTAGTGTGACTCAACTTGTGAAAAACACAGCCAGACTCCCTGTTTCTGGTAGGCACACAGCAGTACTTGAGCAAAGCCCAAGCAGGGTACCAGTAAGGCACAAGTGATAAAGGCCCCAGACACTCTCATCTTCCTTCTTGTTTGGTGGGCACAGGCTGGAGGCAGCACAACTGTGTTGTGCATAGGATTTTCAGCTTGGCTGTGCCTGTGCCACTTCTGAGGCTCCCCAGGCTTCCAGCCACCCTGGGCAGAGGGCAGCACTCCTCCTTCAGCACTTGCTTATGGTTCTGCTGGAGCCACTATAGCTCCCAACACCCAGAACATCACCCCCCAGGATGGTCCCCACAGCTGCTGCCCATGAGCTGGTTTGGGTTCAAAACAAGCAGAGGACTCTACCTTGGATTTCCTTGCCCCTTTCTTGCCTCCTGTTTTCTTCGTTACTGTTTTTTTCTGTGATGGAGACTTTGCCTTCTTTGCTGGAGGTGGAGTGATGATGGCTTCCAGTTTCCCTTTTGACCCTCGCTTCTTTGCCAAGAGCTCTGGATGGATATTGGGTAGCACTCCACCGCTGGCTATGGTGACCCCTTTCAATAACTGGTGGGAAAACAACACAGGCTGCAGCTGACAAACTCCAACAGCAACTCCCCAATAAACACAAAACTGCAAACTCTGGGCACTGCCTCGAGTTGTGACAGGTTCTTGCGTGGCTCTCAAGACACTGCCCTCGAGCAGGGACACCAGAGCTGTGGAAGGAAGCTGATCAGGCACCAGACTGCAAAGGGAAAATGCATTCTGCCTGCACAAATGCTTCTCACTGTCAGCATCTCTTGGGCTCACACAAGCCCCATTTCTGGGCAGCCATGGAACGAAGACTGCCATCCAGCTACTGGAAAAGGAGGCCAGCCTCAGCCACAAGGGTTTGCAGCCTGTGTGAGAGACACAGGACACCAAAGAAACTTCAACAAAACCCCCTCCTTTATGTGGTGAAGCAAAGCAGATCACTACTCAAAAGTGTGCAGTTCACTCAAGCCTTTAAAAGCAGAGGTGAGATCTCTCATGTTCTGCACTAAAACTTTGCCCCAATTTTTATACATCTCACTGGGTCTAATTCACTATTTGGAAGGATACAAATGGTGACATCAAAGTCCCTCAGGTACTTCCACCTCCTGATTTGTGCTTACTGCTCCCCAGCCAGAGCTGAGCGAGGCTCCAAGCTTACAAAGGGATGATGAATGGAAAGCATGATCAAATTTCACACAAAGCCAAGAGGAGTGTGGTTTGGGGATACAATTTTTTCCCCTGTCCCATCACGATACACTGGCTGGGAAAAAAAGTATCTTTTCAGACATGTCTTTACAGCACCTCACACAAAGGTACACTAATCCCAGCCAGTGCCTCTGGCTGACACCACAGCACTAACAGTAAGGGCCAACTTCTTCTGGGCCAAGTTGAAGGCATCTTGAAATCTGCAAAGGACACAGCCTTGCAAAGTTCCAGAGCTCTTAATTCTGTGGTCACACAGACAGACTTCAATGGGAACAGGATAGGTCCCACTGAGTCCTTCAGCTGCATAAGGGGGAAGCAAATCCAAACAGAGCAAAGCACCTACAAGACTGTCTCCATGTCTCTGCAGAGTTCTGGCAACATCCCACTCTAACAGAGGAGGTTGTGACAATGTGGGCAAGTGTGGCCTTGCTTCTCCACTGCATTTTTACACGTTAAGAGTCCTGAAAGATAAACCTGAGCTGAATGCTGTAGCTAGTTACAAAGGCAGCATGCTCGTGAGTGAATGAGCTGTTTCCTGGTGGGCTACTCAATAAGCTGAGGTCTTGAGTTACAACTCAGCCGTATGGAAAGACAATTTAAAAAGCCCTAAAGGAAATCCTGGCCCTCACACAGCCGAGTTTTTCCTTACCTGATTTAATTCTTCATCATTTGCTACAGCCAACAGGATGTGTCTAGGAGTGACTCGACCCTTCTTGTTGTCCCTTGCTGCATTTCCAGCCAGTTCCAGAATTTCCGCTGAGAAAAAGTAAAAAACTCTTTTAATTACATTGGGATCATTAAGAGAAATCAATGTGTTACTTAGCAGCCAACCAAGGAGAGCTGAATGAGATCCTGCAGTTCCTAACTGCTGGAGAATGCCCTCCACAGATACTGAGCTCTAAAATCAGAGTTTTCTTTTTGTGTGTCTAATCAGTGCAGGGTGAATGCACACTGCAAGTGCTGTGGCCTAAACTGGGTTTATTTTCAGTCCTTTCCAAGCAGTTCCCTTAGATCCTTGACTTCTCAGCCTTCTTTTCAGGGCTGCTGTGTGCTCATCTCCTCAGATCCCTCTCCTGTCAGGTGAGAGGGTATCAGATGGACAAACATGATAGGGTTTTCATGCCCTCAAACTTGTCCTAACAGTGAGTTCTGGCTCACAGCATTTCCACTTTTTCATGACTGGAACAGACACTGCTCTCTGTTTCTCATTTTTCCCCTTATGGAACCATGTCAGCACCCAGCCAAGCCAGGGCACTAAAAATACAAACTGCTGCTACACTGACTTCAGGATTTTTCCCCCCTTCTATTTGAAAAGAAGTTTCTGCCCAAAAAAAGCAACTGATGAATGATGTTTGTTTACTCCTAGTGGATTATCTCCTTCTAAGAAGTTTCCAGTCCTGTCAAAACACATTTAACAGCCACACTCATGATGGCTTTGATTGGGATCAGGGAAGATGAACTTGCTCCCCTGCAAGGCTCTGTGAAGTGAAAGGCCAAAGCATTACCTGCTAACTTACCCCTCCTCAACCCAGCAAGCCTCAGGCAAAGAATGCAATTAATTACAAGAAAGCCTGGGGGCTAATTAAAAAAAAAGTGTCATAATGTGTTTATCTGCCTTGGCAGTTCAGTGCTGGCTGCATCAGGCAGAACCTTTCATCTCCCTCTCTGCACAGGCTGCCTTTCACTATCGCTTTTGGTCTACTTCCTTTTGCAAACCTGCTAACATCTGGAGAAAGGCAAAATGAAAAGAAAAAGTCTTTTTTCCATCTATTGCACACTAATCTATTAAAATGTAACAGCAGAGTAGGGCATGAGACTGACTTCACATTTAACAACTGACTGCCTCATGAAAGCTCTCCCCACAAGCTTGCTTTAGAGGCAAGCAGAGCTGAATTAAGACATGAATCGAGAAATGAAAAAGACCAAAATCAAAGCTCACAAAGCCCACCTGACCACATACCTTTACCATAACACATAGTAAATCTTGAGCAATGCTACATGGCACAGACTGCAGCTTTTCCTCAGACTGAATGTACATGATTCTCCAATTCTTTTTCATCTCAAGTCCCAGAACAAGCTCGTGGGACACTTACTGGAAAAGTTACAGCTGCCTCTGGATGTCCTACAGTTAAACTTCAGAGAGGGTTTTCCTGGGCTTTCACTGTTGCTGTGTTCTGTAAAGTGCACAATTAACTTCATTATAAGGCAAGACAGAATATTAAGTCTAAGCCCCCAGAAGTACCTCAACATTTCATGTTGACAACAATTGCTGCAATTTCATTTCCAAGAGGGATTAGCAGGGTAAGGCCAACCTGCCTGTGCTCTCCACACCTCCAATGAACTCCTGTAAGCTGCCACAATCCTTTTCACATACTTGAAAGCCCACAGCTCAGCCAGGAGCCCCAGCTTGTGTGCAGCCTGCTGTGACAGCAGAGCTGTTATCACCTTCCAAGGGACAAGCTGTGCTCTTGGTCACACCCCCACTGACCTCAGAGGATTCCGTGTGGCTGTACCAACGCCACCATCTTCACCTCTCCCGGTCAGGAGTTGTTTTGTTCATATCTCACGTTTTATTACCGTCTGAAAAGCATGGCAAAGGTTTGCTGCCAACAGCAGATTCCTTTTGGGCTTGCCTCTGCTTCCCCCACCTCTGCTTCTTTACTGCATGGGGCAGAGCTGAACAGTCAGGCCGTGTTATTCTCTGCAGCCCATCGGCCCAACTCTGCAGACAGCTCGCTCGCTAACTAAAGGCTCTAAGAAAGTGTGATGCCTGTAAAGCACAGAGGAATGTTTTATTTGTTCCTCATAAAACTAAAATGTCTGCCCTGTACAGTGGAGAACTGTTCTTGCAAGTGCTAAGCCCTCTTCCTTGGACAGGAAACTCATTTTGAAATTACAGTTCTTTAATGGTCCTTTAGGGAAGCTGAGGCACCCCACTTCCCCTGCAGGAGCAGGACGCTTTGCACTGCCAGTGGGGACCACAGGAGAGCAGCCTGGGGAGAGGGAGGCAGGAGGAGGAGGGCATGGAAGATGGAATTTTCTTCTGGCCTTCTCCTCAGTTCTCCAATAATAATCAAACACACAAAGAGACCACAGCAAAAAGAACAGCAAAACATAGCTGTGCAGAGAGTCTGGTCAAGGGAGGATTCTCCCCTAGTTAAAAACAGGAGATGAGAAAGGAGTGGAGCTGAAGCCAACACAGCTTTTGGACTGAGCACTGACAAACCCAATCCAGACCCAACAGAACAGAGCCCTTACAAATCCTAGAAATGAGGACCTTCTGGATCTGGACTACTTGCCTGGATGTCGCTTGCAGCCGGCTTTACTCTGACAGTTGCATAAACCAACTTTCATTCTTAAAATGTAAATGGTGTTTCCTCCAGGTTTGAAACCAGCTTCAAATTAGATGAAAATCCTGCTCTCTCCCTAAGGGAGCTGACCCAGACCTCCAGAATAATCACTGGATTTAGGTGTGGAGTTGGAAATGGTAGGGGGTGGGAAAAGGTATTTAAAATTGAGACTGGATCTGAATTCTTAGGTCAGACCCACTTTTGGGAGTGCCATTCTACCTGGTTCAAAGGTCTAAGCCATTGAAGAATTGTTTCATTAAACTTCCAGTGGAGGCAAAGGAATCACACATACAAAAAAATCAACTCCTGCAGCCAAAACAGGTCAAGAGAGAAAGATTTGTTTGTAAGTATTGAGGCAAAAGAAAGTCCTAAAAACTTCCATGACATCAGGATTCACTCAGCCTGTGTTTACCCAGCCAGAAGACCAAAACAAGACCATTTCAGCAAAACGAGGCCTCACAGAAAGGATGGAAGTTGCATAATGTCTATTCCTTTCAGATATTTACTCAAGGCATTTCCCCTCTAGAGAATAATTACACCAGCACCACTCAGGCAAAAGGCAACTATGAGACATGCTTTGCACGACTGCTGAACACCAAAACCTCTGGGGGGGTTTAAATAAAGAAAATATAGAAGTTATTCAACATTATGAGCTGTGGAAGGTGTCATGTTTCAGTTATTACATACTGAAATCTTAGTTTAATACTAAGAGATACTCTTCATATGCCCAAATAGCTTTTGCTGTGCTTTTAAATCATTTCAAACAAAAAAATCTCCATGCACATAATTAGGAAAAGAAAAATGAAGTGGGAAAACCATGCCAGGGTGTGCCATATTCATGTACAGCCAGCTGTATGCAGCAGGAAAAGGCCTAGGTGCCTTAGGAGTCTGACTGTTTTAACATGAACATCAACTTCATTTGAAAGACAGAGTGGTCATCAACATTTTCCTTCTTTTCTGTCATCTTTAAAGTCAATGGTTCAGGTGAGAAAGCAAGTTCTTAGAACCATAGGAGGGTTTGGGTTGGAAGGGGCCTTGAAAGTTCCAACAGTTATTTTCTGTGAAGAGTCAGCCTAGAAGCAGCTCTTGTTCACAGTAAATGGAAAGCTCCTCTGCAGCATTTAGCAATGGGCAGATGGAGATGGGGAGTGAAAACTGGTCTGAGCCTGTTCTCAACGCTGCAACCAACTGTGGTGGTTTTCTGGCTGCTGAGGTTTTGAAAAGTTCAGTTAACTACTTGTAAAGAGGAAAAGAAAACAGGTTGCATATCTTTGTGCTGAAGGCCCAGGTAAGACCACAGGAAAAGCTGCTCTCAAGGCACTTCCTATCAAACACAACCACCAAGTGTCAGAGGTCTCCACGGAAGCCTCATCCGGAAGCAAGTTTTCAGGGCAAGTTCCTCATCCTTTACCTGCAGAGACTCTGCTCTTGGGTCTTCTCTTGGCCATCCTGCTAAGTTCCCAATTCCATCACTTGCTGTCTCACAGTGGCACTGCTCTGCCTCAGATAGCCTTGCTCTGGCATCTCACCACACTCACAGATGTTGGAACAAGAACTCAACACAAGTTTCAAAGGAAACTAATTGCTGTTGGACCCAGACAAAGCAGGCAGAGCAGGAAGCAGTCCTGGATGGAGACAGAAGTGTGCTGCCTTCTCCCACTCCTGCAGAGTGCTGGAGCTCAGTTCTCCTGAATGCCAAAGTCATTATGGAACAAAACACCTAACTGACAAGGCCTTTGGCTTATCAAGCCAAACCCTTCAAAATGTAACTACTCAGCTCAGCCTGGTCTGAGTTCATCCCCAAAATGTTTTGCCCTTTTTTGGGGGTGTGTGTGTTTTTACATCTCAAGCTAGCCCACTTGCAGCAGATCCCTTTGTCCACTTTCTCTTTGGGGAGATGAAATCATAGCTTTGAAAATCAAACTCTTAACAACTACCAGGTGATGTGTTGACACGAGGCCAGTTTCTCAACACCGAGTTCCTACAGGAACAGGTCAGGGGTTTCCAAACATTCCAAAGCCTCTCCTCAAGGGAAAATTGAGAGTGACACTCAGAAATCAAAGCAAAATGAATGTTGATACAATTCCACTGAGAATCAGGCGTTTGCTACAAAGCCAACTACATGACAAGGAGTCTGTTTACTGTACTTTAAATTATTCATCCTTCCATCAGCATTTTATTGACTTCAGAATCATTTCACATAATTCCAGGAGGTTTTAACCCAATCAACCCTAATCAGCCAAGATGGTTAAAGAGTTTCCTGCATTCTTCTCTCTGCTTATTCCACCCAATCCCCCTGGAATCTGCAGTTGCAAGAGCAAAGGTAGAATCATTTAACAACACTTTCCCCTCTTGTGCATTCCAATAAAACAGTGCTCAGCCTCGGTTCAAAGTCATGGAAATTTGATGCAGTGAAAAATCAATTCAAGGAATTTTACTGCTTTGAACAAGCCCTGAAACCTCAGCCCTCAGCAGGGCAATCCCTCTCTTAGGATGTGATAAAAACCCCAAACCCTTCAGTCTTTAGTGTCTGAGCTGTATCAAAACTAGGCCCCTTAAAGAAGAAACTGATTGCTTTGCCAAGTCATTGTAAGTTTGTGTTTCTGACAGACTGCTGCTTACATAAAGCTCAAGTTCAGGCCTCAAAAGCCACTTCCACTTCTGATCTGACTCACACTTCTTTTTGGCTCTTTTCTATACTTTAATACTAAAAAAAAAAAAAAGAGAGCAAATGCTGGCAAGAGATTCAGTATTAGTTACCTTCCCATTTATTGTTTGATTGCTTGGTGTACTATTGCTGTGCAGATGTATGAGAGCTGTCAGGGAAAGCTGGAAGTGAAGCTCATCTCAGATAGCACTTACAGCAACAGGCACGCCCAAAGTACTAATTAAAAAAAGGAACCTCTCTCTCCTTCACTGGCTTCCAGAACTCTGATCTGCCAGGTGAACTTGTTCTCTCTTTCTCCCTCTCCCCAGCAGCTCTCACTTTGCTGTTACTGCTAACCCTTTATGTTTTAGAAATGCACTCAAATGTGATTAATCTGACTGCTGCCAGAAGAAGGTGCTTGAGCAAGTGCAGCATGGATGCTTTGGCCTGGCTGTTACAGACTGCAGGAGGCTACTCAAGACTGGGCCCACCTTAGCCTTTGACTTTTGCAGGCACATGGTTGGGACTTGAAAACATTAGAGAAGAGGCAGATGCCAATCATCTACTGAAATTCAGTGACCAATAATGATGTTACTAACAGGAGAGGATTTCATATTGTCAGTTTGGATTTTGCTGAAGTGACTCCAAAACCCAGGCTTGGAGGAGAAAAAGGATATATCTATCAAAGGTGTGCCACTTCTCATGCCCCTGCACAGAGGTGCAAGACCACTGCTAAAGGCTTTGCTAAACAATGCCCAAAGCTGATGCAATCCATGTATGCTACACTCTCACATCTGTACTGTGCTTATTTCAACATCCTCTGGCAGCTGGTGTAAAGGGGTTCATTAGAGACTGCCTCTGACACTGAGGAAAATATTATGACTCATTAAATTGCCTTTGTCTCAAAGTCTTTGCCCTCCATCAGGTCTTTGTGTATCAAGCCAGCAATGGAAGCCATAAAGCACACAAGTGTCTATAAACAAATACAAGTGGCATTACATGGAAGAAAAATATTGACAGGTATTTTTCCCCTGTTACTTTGCAGAAACACTTTAGGAGTGACCACATAGCATGTTCAACATTGGTTTTTGGGGGGAAACCTAGGTCTTGAGAACAAGGAAGTGAACAATAAATGAATTATTACTTTGGGTGTTCTGTGGTAGGTGGATGTGAATACCAGTGAAAGAAACTCTTCATTTCCATGCATCTGAAGCAGACTCCTACGTTTAAAGCTCAGAAAGCAAGCTGGTCATCCACTTGGCAATAATGCCAAGTTTTCTGTCTAAAGAGGCACTTCTTACAAGCATGGCAACTTTAAATTCAGGCAGTCCCACTCCTCCTGAGAGCATGACAAAAGTCTAAGGTAAAGAGCAATGTCACAAAGGAGCTTTGCTGTGCTGATACTTCCAAACGGTCTCTGCTTCTTGTGCTTTAGGTCCAGTATTAATCCCTATTAAAACCACACTGGATCTGAAGAGGTGGTTTCATGCTTGCTCAAAGTAAGGCACAGGTCCTACAAGCCCCTAATTTGTTTTAAACCCCTGTTGGGACATGGTTTGTGGCACCATAATAGGGATTAGCATTTCTAAAGCTGCTTGTTTAAACACAAGAAGGTATCCCGGTGGTGAATGCTGGCTTCAACCCTATCAAAGAGATACTGTCAATTAATTCTCTTCTTGAATTTCATTCCTCCCCAAGGACCATTATTTATGGTAGTCTCAGAATGCTTGGAACTCAAATCTTTTAACCTAATCCTTTTTCACTGCAGACCTCTGGGCTCCCCTCTGCCTGCCCACCTCTGACAAAGGGGCAAAACGTTCTCCTCGGTAACCCTGTGACGATTCTCAGCAGCGAGCACAGCACAAGAGGTGAGCAGCAGTTCAAGTCGATCAGCTTGCACGGTGGAAAGTGAGCACCTGAACTCACTGCACTCAGGGAAGACTTTCATTTTGCAGCCAATGGGCAGCTGGTTTCACAGAGTTTTCCACATCGAAAATTAATCAAGATGAAAATGCAACAAACTGAGCTCCAGCACACAAACCTCCATCAGGGGAGCCTGGTGACATCAGAGAGCCTGAAAACAAAAGCTCAGGTAAGCAGCAGCCAGCCTCGGATGTAATTCTAACCGTGGGATTCCAAAGGTGCTTGTTCTGCATTTGAACAAAGTGCACCATCGACAGCAAACCCTGGGCAATAAAAACCCAGTCCAGGGAAAAAGAAATTTCTAATGGCAAAAGCAGACATTTAGAATATTCTCCTCCCTCACTTCAGTAGGTACAGGACAAATATAAATCAAAGTCTCATTTCTTCTGTACTCCAGTTCTCCTGCTGTTTTATAAACTTCTCCTTCTCCTCATTTGCTGTGACATTTTGGCAATTGAAAATTATTTACAGTGTAGAGAAGACGATGGGGGGGCAGGGGGAGCAGAAATGACTTGCAGGCCTGCTTCTTGCTGCCTTTAAATATGCTTGAGAGATTTCTGGCTTTTAAAGGCAAAGAAGTATCTCCTTCTGTTAGTAAGAAAGTTCGGAGTAAACTGTAACTTGTGCAGGCTACACATCTGAAGGGAATATGGCTGACTGCATGTATGTCTGGACCACTCCTGGCAAATACAAACCATGCAACTTCATCTGAGTGGCCACAATGTCCCACATGATGTCTGTGGTCTTGCCTAACCTAGTTGGGGTTCTTGACATACACTGATACTGGTGCACAACTCTGCAGAGAAAATAGAGGACTGTGGTTTTCTGAAGCACAAGCAAAGGAAGATAAAACAAGCAGGGAGCCATTGTAAAACAAGGAAAGAATACAAAAGGAATTACTAGCACTGAACTTTTCACCAGCTTAAAGAGTTTGATAATGCTTAAAATTAGTTCTGCAGCATAAGCAGAAAGTAATCAAATATTCTGTTCCCTGCAAGACAGGCAGCACTGCTGTGAAGATACCAGAACCATGAATTACAGTTCTTCAGCATCCACACTATTCCCTCAGAGCAAAGAAAGGAAATGTATCTGCTTGCTGCAGCACCTGCAAAGCTCAAAGGTACTGTCTGCAAGTTCACTCAGGAACACATGCTTGGAGCCTACTTACAGGTCATTTCCTGAGATGAAAAGCAGCAGAGAATAAGCAGGTGGTGCACTTGAGAAACCAACCTACATACACTGGGTGTGCTGATCAGAGCATGACTCTGGTATGACTTGTAGGTAACAAGAACCTTTAGTGAGCAAGAAAGAGGAGGAGAACACTCACTGCAGTCTGCTCATATGTCAAGTATATTGAAATGCAAGATATGGGAAGGCACTTTATTAGCTGAAGACCAGAATTCAATTTGTAGGCCTAATAAGATAGTGAATTTATTAAAGTTACTACAATAGACAACACAGGGAACTCAACACAACTCCAGCCCCTGTGGAAGTTGTCAGAAGGCAAGAGGCTGAAAAGCAGCATGGCAAGGACAGAGTTTTGAGTCCACAGCAACTGAAGCAGCCAGACCAAGTCCTGTGTGCTCAGTGCTGTCCCTGTTTGTGGAGCTGACCTGTAGCTGCACTAGCACACAAGGGCAGCAAAGTGGTTTGAAAAAGCACTTTGCTGGGCACAGACTGAAGAAGGCTAAAGTCCCACACCTGACAAGAAATCACAGAATGTGCATTTTCACTTCACATTCATGGGAACAGGAAGTCACCTTCAAAGCACAAAGCTGTGGATGGATCCAGAGCACAACTCCAGGTCTGGACAGCTGGAAGCATTACACAACTTCAAATCTCAAACTGACCCAGACCAAGATCCCAGACCTGAGCACATTATGGGCTAATTCCAGCCTGACGTCAGAGTTCAGCTTCAGCAGAGGTCAGCAAAACCTAGCACCTCATCTCCTGAAGCACTGGAGGCAGGACTGTGCTCTGCACACACAGGAACCAGTTTTCAGATCTGAGCAGGTTCCTTTCTCTTAGGTCACATCTCTGCCATTCCCCCTCCTGGGCTTTTCTGAAGTGCTCTCCTACAACTGCTTTTGATATCTGACATTTCCCTCTCCTTCCTGGATGCACAGGGCTGCTTCTTGATTTGGCCAATTTATTAGCATGCCACTTCACAGGCTCTCCTTCCTATTATGTCACGTTCCTGCTTTTACTTTGAAATGGCTGAAGTGCTTTGATTTAGTCTCAGATCATGTGCTGGCAACGAGCATCTTTAGAACTCTCCTGGAGAGAAGTCAGCACTTCTCTGCTTTTCTGAAGCAATAACTTCAACAAGTAAAAAACCCTCCACGACCCAAAGATCTCCATGCATCCCATTCCAAGGGAGTGTCCTGAATTACACTGAAAACCAGGAATGATCTGAGGTGCAGAAAACATACTGAGCATTAAAGGCTAAAAAAATGACACCAACAGAGTGTGAAAAACTTACAGAAAGGGGAAAAAGAAAAATCTCACCAGACTCAAGCAGTCTTAAAGCTGCTACTAAGCCAGTATGGAAAGAAAAGAGCATTTGTGCTTTTGAGATGCATCTATGTATGAGGAGGAAAGCAAACCTTGGTACAGGATATTAGCACTACCTACCTGGCTTTCAGAGGAGGAAAAACTAAACCAGAACAGCTTCAAAATATTTCAAAGAAGGATTGGAAAAAAAAAAAAGGCATTTTCCCCTCCTTTTCTCTTCTTCCTAAAGAAGCAATGTGTGAAACTTTTTTTGGCCTTTTTTCTCATTTACCTATTCAGACACCTCCCCAAGATGCAAAGCAGTTAAAGAAACACCTTTATTTCCCCAGCCTATTCTCAGCTGCCTAAACCATCAGTGCCTCAGTAAACACTTCAGACCAGTTACCCATAACATGTGCTGCTCATTAGCAGTGCCATAAGCTCACCTGTATTGTTCCCTGCCTTTAACAAGGCACATTCAAAGCACCCTTCACCCTAAGAAGCATTTTATTTGAGTTGTTATTGCTGTAAGCAGGAACCCAGCTGAAGGAAATGTTAATTTTAAGGCCAGCTAGGAAATTTAAAAGCACTCTTTGAAAGAAAAGGCCTGAGTAAAGAAAACTACAAACATGAACAAAGGAAAAAAAGACAAGGATATATGATGACAGAAAATTCCATCAAGTAGCATGAACCCCTCACAGAAAACAAGCACTCTTCATTATTCTCTAGTGTTACCAACCAGTGGAAGAAGCAGCCCTCCATGAAAATACCCAAACCATCCTATTTCTGCTCTGCCATCAATATCCATTATAAGATGTATCTAAAGTTCTCAGGAGTCAGGTGAGGTTGGTTTTAAAGACTCTCAGCAAAGTTAAAGCACACACTTCTGCTTTGTGCTTAATCAAGGACAGCATTTCCCTTCCTCAGGGCTCAGCACTGTCGCTTAGAGACAACTGTCCCTTGAAACACTCCAGCCTGCTGCAGCCACAACACTGACACCAGCAGAGGCACTGGTAAGAGAAACTGCTCTGAGAAATGAGCTCCAGCTCAAGCTTTTTCCTACTCATGCTAACAGAATCTTCCTCCAGAGGGTAACCCATTTAGCTCTTGGGCTTTCTGCTAGAACCTGCCTCCAGAGTAACCCACCCAGCATTTGTGCCTTCTGCTAGCCCCTAGCCTTCAGCTACTTGCTGTAAGTCAGTCTGGCCACATGAACATGACTGAACTGAGGGGGCTGTTCTTGCACACTTCCTAAAATTTATTGTTCTGCTAAGCAAACCAATACTGCAGTCAGCCCACATGTTGCTGCTGTTACAGCTGGGGTTAATTTTCTGTTTGAAGACTACTTTTGTAATGTTTGTGAGGTAAATTTACAACATTTAAAGTCTCATTTGAGAGAACTGCTACATAAAGATGTTAACTTGCACATCTGCTTGTGTATGACTTTAGGCAAAGCATTTACTTCCTTTGAGGCTTCTTACTAAATGGTGAGGAAAAAATAGTTTTGTGCCTCAAGAAGGTACTGTGATAATTATTTAAGGTGGCCTCGTTGTGTTGAGATGAGAGAAAGAGGACTACAAATGCAAGCAGATCTGGGCTAGCTAAGCAAAGTGTGCATTTATACACAGACTCAGCTAAGCAAATTGCAAACAGCCTATGGAGGCTCCCAAATGATCTGTGCATTGAACAGAAGTGTTTAAACAACACCGTAAGCAACCTCAGCCCTGTGGAAACACCGAGCAGCATTATGTTTCAAAGGAATGTATATGCTTGACAGACAATTACAACCCAGACAAAACCATCAGGCACAACACTGGAGCAGAGAGGGCTGCAGCACCGCAGGTCCAGTCCACATGCACTGGCAGGAATTCTTCTGACTGCTCAAGTGGAAGAAGAGTGTTTGCACAGGTCAAAGCAAATCCAGTGCTGGAAGGTACAAAAGCCAAAGCTCTGAGGCAGGGGTGGGACACCTTTGGTTTTGGCTCAGTTTGTCATCAGCAGAGCACTTACTTCAGTTATAACTTTTTCAGTCGTCAGAGAATCTTTTTAGGCTTTACTTTGCATTGTTATTTCCTTTTGACATGGTTCAGCCAAACCTACCAGTCAGATATTCCAGTACAGCAGCCATGTACACAGGAGCACCAACACCAATTCTGTACTTGGGGTGGCCTTTCTTAATGTAACGTAGCATCCTTCCGACGGGGAAGATCACCCCAGCCTTGGCGGAGCGGGAAGTCTTGGTGGACTTCTTCTTTCCACCCCTGCTGGACATCTTGTCTGTACTGGGTCTGCAACAGCACTCTGTAAATTGGGAAGAGGAGAGAAAAAGAAAAGATCAATTTTATCAGTAAGGGCTGTAATATTCTAGCCAGAACCTCCCAACAGAGTATTCTGGGGTGAGCCTAAACCATCCAGACAAGTTGCCTTTCTAGAGGGCATACAAGAAGCAGTTCCAACATGACACAATGTTTACTTGCCATTGCAATCCTGCCTCAGTAAATACATAAACCAAGGAAACTCATTCACATCAGCCTTGCCAATCCTGAAATCCCTGACAGATTGAACTGGTACCATTAATGAAGCACAGTCTGCTAACTGCCTAATGTAAAACAGAGACTCTGTGCTGTGGCAGGGGATGCTTCCCACAGGGAGCCTGACACAAGCCTCAGCTGTCTGGCCATTTGAATAACTGTGGTGGGACTGCTAGGTTCTTCTAATCACAGCATGGTTTGGAAGGGACCAACCCCCCTGCCATGCACAGAGACAGCCAACCTGGTTTTGAACACTTTCAGGGATGGAGCCTCCACAACTTCTCCAGGCAATCTCTTCCAGCACCTCATCATCCTCAAGGGGGAAGAATTTCCTACTAATGTCTAATCTAAATCCAGCTTCTTCCAGTTTGAAGCCACTACCCCTTATCCTGTCACCCCATGCTTTTGTAAAGTCTCTTTCCAGTTCTCCTATAGCCCCCTTCAAACTGGAAGGCTCTGATGTAAAGGTTCCCTGGAGCCTTCTCCTCTCCAGCCTTCCTAAAATATATTCACATTCCTCAAGGAACTGATATTGCAGGAATTCACAGAACAAAGGCCTGTGATGGGCACAATGCATCTCCTGTACAGTAGATGTTCTGTTTTCAGGAGGATCTGAAATGAACCTCATGTTCTGAGCCTAACAGAAAGCAGCTATCTCTGCATGGCAGCCTTCACTGCTCCAACGTGCCCTCTGGGAATCTGATGAGCTGCAACCTGTCACCCTTCCTTACCATGCCAGTGGTCTAAATGTCCAGCAGCTATCCGACAGCTGCATCTCAGTGTATGGCAGTGCAGAAACCTGCTGCTGACACAGCTGTCAAACAATTCTCTTCTGCCTTTGATTGTGACTCTGGCTATAAATAAAAGCTGACAAATTCCAAAAGGTGAAGGGTTTGCAGGCTCTTGAGGCACCTGTGAAGGTTTGGGCAACGAACCGAGCTGTGAAATCAGCTCAGAGGAAAGGAGACAGTGCCCATCTTGCCCTCCTGTGTGCCTTGAGCTCTGAGGAAACCAGCAGCATGCAAGAGTGATAAATGCACCTCTGCACACCCCAGCTCTTTCCTTGCACAAACCCTACCAAGCACAGATTCCCCACAGCGTTTCTGTACTCCCCAGGGAACCCCCTTCCAGCTTGCTTTCCCATCACACCACTCCTCTGCTACCCTCTTCCCTCTCGTTTGTTCTGAAGTCTGTCCTTGTCCTCCTGAACCTAGCTGTATTTACCACATGCCTGATCTACAGTGGTTGAGGGAGCTCAGACAAAACAAGTTCACTAAGCCCACTTTTGAGTTCTGCAGCTTCTCTCCTGTGCTGCCATGTTCTACAGTCAGTCTCCATGAGGCACTGGGATTCACACTGCATGACAATCAGATGGGGACCACTCAGGATAACTACAGAAACACAAGTATCAAAACATTTCTTTTCCACTTCCACAGCCCATTAATCAAAGAGTTTATACTTGGATTGCACATTAAGTAACTGCTTGCTAAAGGCAAATGGAACAATCCCATCTTACTAGCTCAGATGAAAGTCACACTACATTTTTGAAACTGGTGTCAAAAACCAGACAGGATGTTTTGGAAGGGGGAAGCCATCAGGAAAATGCTCCTTCTCCTTTCCCCTGCTCTCTATTATTGTGTGAAGCGGAGGACAAAACCCTGTGTTTTTGCATTGAGAAACTGCCTAAGTGGAACTCACAACTGATTTCAAAACCCTTGTCTTTAACTGCATTTTCTCATCCACTCAGCTCTGCCTTTGTTAGCAGGAAGGCTGGGTGTGGCTTGGAGTTGGTTATGGACTTTATGCCAGCAATTTCATAGTTCATTATCCATTTTCATCAATGCTACAGATGTTTAATCTCACAAATGCTAAGAAGTCCATTGAATCAAACTTGCACCAGGGAAAGCAAGCATGAAAAATGCTTCTAGCTTCCCCCATAACTCCTTTGATTTGTAACTGATAGGTGAATGGTCAAAAACATTTTTTCTAGGGGAAACCTGCAAGTCTTAGGCAGTAAACCTCTATATGTGAGACTATGAGTTTATGGGATAGGCAAAAGAGTTGGAAGATAATGTGGAAATCCTTACTTCTTGATGCTGGATTTCTTTTCTTTCTTCGGGAGAGTCTCACCTAGCCATCAGCTACATTTAGATCAAAGTATGAGTAATGCAGCACTGCAGAATTACTGCCAAAGAGACTCTGAGGGAGCTGGAGCAAGTACAGCTCACCCAACATGAAATCCAACTGGAAGGCACACGTGGATGGCCACGCTGCAGATGGTGGCAGAGAGGGATAAAGGAGCAGTGTGGAAGGAACTGGTTCCTATGTGGAAACAAATAGGTACTGCATATCCTTGTCTCTGGACACATCCCATCCTTTCAGAGTGCTATTAAGTCAACTGCCATCAGTCACACTAAACAAACCCCCCTTATAACACCCTTGAGCAAAACACTTTGCTGCTTCCAACCTCTTTCACCTGGTCTTCAGAGATGTTCTTCCAATGTCTCCAAGCCTTCTGTCATCTGCTGCTAGCTAACACCTACCCATACACAAAAAGAAGTAACTTTCTTTTTGTTGTTGTTCATAATAAGCTTATTTTATCACTTCTGCAAGCTCTAGAAGCTAATTTGCCCCTTTTTCTTTAATTTTGTTTTGCACTCTTGTTGAATTCTTCTCACTATTATTTAGCATAACCCTGCTCCAACCTTGACAATTAACATAATCCTCTCATAGTGGACACCTAAGAGCTTCCTGCCTGGAAGTTTCTTTGTGAGGAAAAATTCTGCCTGAACCAAAAGGTGGGGGATGCTTACTGAAGAGAGCAAGAACTTGTGGAACTTCTAGCATCAGAGGTGAAATGAGATAAAGATGATTTTCAGAGCTTCTTGTCTCAAGGATCTTCCCACAACACACAGTGACTCACTGTATCTTTAGCTGCTTGGGGGTGGAGGGAAGAAAATCCCAAGTAAGTTTCAAGTGCCATTTTTAATTGTGTCAGCCATGTGATTTGGAAGGGGAAAAAAAGCACCTGGCATGGAAGACCTTCTTTGGGCTTAATTACAGATTAAGGATCCACAATCAGGTTTGCAGAACCTGTTTGTCCTGTCTTTGAGCTGAGGGATGGCCCAAAGATCTCTCAAAGCTTCTGCTCCAGTTCTTCACAGCAAAAGAGAAGGAAGAGAGATTTCACATGTAANATTACTGGAGTTGAATGTAAAGAGCATGGCAACAGATCAGACCCCAAAGAAAACTGTGTGCCTTCCATGTTCTCAAATGGTTTATCTTTGTAGTACCAGAAACTCTGGAATGCTGCCAACGCTAATGAACCAGAGCTGTCTGCTGAGTCACTGCTAGCCAGAAGAAGAGGGAGGCAACCAAAGGGAACCTTATCACATGAGCCATAGTTCAGCCAAGATTGGAGCAGGATCATTTACAATTAAAAGAAAAAACAAAAGGAGAATCAGTCAGTGACAATCAATCAGTCAACAGAGCAGTCCTGTCCCTTCCTCCTTCTGTCTTGCCTTTGCAATGCCATCGCTGAGCAGCTTTGCCAAAGGCACAGCATCTTCCAAGAGCTGACAACAGAGTGATTGAGTTTCATTGTGACAGTTCACAAAATGATCACTGTGACAACCAGCGGAGATCACCGAGGAGCCAACTTAGCCAAGTCCACCTTTGACTTCCAATCACATTTAGTGCTCTGTTCTCCAGTGGCCCTGCTGCGCTTGGACATGGATTGCCCTACTTGCAGAATTTGGCCTTTTGAAGACCCCTTAAAGACTGTAGCAAGATTCAGGCTGCTTTCTAGGATCCCTACATTGACAGAAGCGAGGATCTGATAGTGTATTATTTTGGCTCACAGCAAAAGTTCAAAGCACAAGGCTTCTCTGCCATCACATCTTTGTGAGCCAGAAATAAATTCTCTAAGAACAAAAATATCAAAGGTGTAGCAATACCAGCAGCACGATTCACACTTTTGCTCTTTGAAATTGGTTGTGCTGGACTCTGCTTGGCCAGAGTTTTCTGGATGAAGATAAGTGTAGTTTAGTGGAGCACTTCCAAACACCATCTTCCCAAAACACACACAGGCAAAGGTTTAACTTCACTGAACTCTGGAAGCGCAGCCTGCACATCCCTCATTTCTAAATCCCAGCAATTCATTAGCTCAGTCAATCTGACACTTCCACCAAACAGTAGTAAATAAACCTCCTGTTATTAATAGCTTTCAGGTTCTGCTTATAAATGACTTAAATGACTGTGAATGCTGCTGTCAGGCAGGCAGCATGGGCTTACACTGGTGTATTAACTGCACTCAGCAAACAGATGATTAAATTTAGATCTACATGATCACATCAAGTCAGTCTAGTGGAATCCAAGAGTGCAATCCATTTATCCTACAACAGGATAAATACTATGAGCTAGTAATTATTCTTCTCTTCTTTCCAGTACAACGACTAAGCTGGAAGGTTCATTTTTGAACCAGAGGGGATTAATACAATGCTATTTTCTCTCCATTGTTTCAAAGATTAACAAGGTAAGCGCTGCCATTCTCTCTCACAGCTATTTCTGGGCTGTAATAGCAGCTGCTTGTTGAACTCCCTTTGAAAAGGGGCACTTGAATTTGCTCTGGTAACTAACTTGCTCTGCTCTTGGCTCATCAGAAGCTAGTCTGGCACATTCAGAAGAGACACTGCTTCCAGACTCTGGAGAAAATGGTCTCTTAGAGTCTTGCCACAGTCTGAGAGTGTGGTTTCCAGGTACGAGAGGAATAAGTTTGTCATTTGATCTGGCTTCTAATTGAAGCTGAAGTGCTCTATCAAAGCAGGAACTCTGGTCTGAGACAGAGAGAGGAGTGACACTGGTTATGAAGCAGCTCTTCCAGCACTGCAGCCATTTCTCACCTGAAAAGGTAACACCACACACCTGCACAGCTGAGAGAAGAGCCCTCCCCTAGGAATGCTCAGCAGGTGAGCTTCCAGGTGGAGATTAGCAAGACTAGAATTGCCTTAGTGCCAGTGTAAAGGGTAGAAGAGGAAGAACAACGTTTGCACAAAATCTGTGTGCAAAACAAGGCACTCATGCACAACTGTATGCATCTGGCAGCAGTCCCTCCTTGCCACCATGCCCTGAAAACCCCAAATAGCCCCTTAATGTGCAAACCTCCACAGCAAGCAGTGCTGGGAACACGAGGAGAGTGTCTGCCGGGCATGCTGCCACCACTGCTGAGGAGAAGGGAAACACAGTTGTCATCACTGACCACTGCTGGGAGCACTGGCATGGAAGTACACTACAGCTTTTTGTGCACTAGAGAGGAAGCATAACATTTGCTCCAGGACCTTAAATCACTGGACAATTTATGAATTCCACAGTCAGAAAAACTGGTTTAAAGAGCATCTTGAAAAGTTCTTTGCCCCCTGACATTTTTGGAAAAGAGCAAAAAGGTCATAAAGAATTCAGATGGATGCTTCCAAGGCAACATCCAGATACAGAATGCACCTGAGGATAGACACAACACTGCTGAGGGGAGGGAGCAAAACGTGACCGTGAGGAGGCCATGAATGGCAGGAGTCTACCATCCTGGCACAAGGACCACCACAAGCTGAGTCCTGCCCATGCCCTCTTTAGAACAGGTCTGGGCAAGGAGCTATAGCTTCTTCCTATCTTTATAGCAACCTTCCCCAACCAGCCAGCAGGCACTGCACCCTCTTCCCAAACACTTGCTCTTTCTGTGCCTATTTTGCCTCTTGAAAGCACCGAGCTGACCAAACCTAGTTCCCACTGGGGCAATATTCCCTCTCCCAAGGAAGGCTCTATCTGGAGCCTCTTTTTCCTTCTTGTGGCATTCATTCTAGATTCCTGCTCCTTTATAACCTTGCTGGGCCAGGACTACTACTTACGCAGAACAGACACCAGGCCTTGATGTTGGTCATCAGATTTGTACAAAAATACTTCCAATTTATTTGGAAGCACAAGATTTTGACCACTCTTCTAGGGTGTGGTTATATCACCTACCTTGTCCAGAGAACAGCTTTTACCAAAGCTATGCATTGGTATTTTTTTTAACCTGCAGAACTAGGCAGCTCCCAAGAACACATTTAAACACACTGATACCTTCTAAGACTAACTTTGCAGCGCTGGACTTCTCTTTTTTTTGCCAGTGCTAACCTATAAAACAAGCAGTGCTTAAGCACTCTTCCTGTATCACTGTCATTAGGACAAATTTTAGCCTTACTGCTACTTTACAGATCAGTTAGGGCCTAATCTACACCATCAGCACTTGGCTTTACTGGCAATCACATGGGAGCGCTTACACACAACAAAACAAAGTTACTCTTTAGTAACACAGAAGGCCTGGAAGATTTCAATATGAAAGGTTATGGATGCATAACACAGAAAAATAACTTGTGACCATGTACTGACACTATTGCTTACTTAGTATTCTTTCTTTCAGAACACTTAGAAACGACCAAACAAACCAACAACCCACACAACACCTTGGAGAGTTTTCTAGGGACCACCTGATACAAAACAGTCGGTGGCATAAAATTCTGCTTTTTAAAGCAACTGTAACTGTATTGTTTCCACCTCGATTTTCACCTCTGGTTATGCCTAAGGACCCAGGTTCTGTTTTTATTAATTGCTGACTTTCTTCTTAGCTCATTTCTTTCTTCTGCTTTTAGGAACGGGGCAGGGGGAGACAGCGGATCTGCAAAGTTCCCTACAGACCTGTTGCTAAGTGACAGCCACACACAGCCCTGGGGAAAAAAATGGTGGTTCATTTGTGTGGTCAAGAGATAAACAGCAAGCCTCATCCAAACAGATTTCCACAGCCAGACTCCTTCCATCAACCTTAATGAAACAATCTGAGTTTTACACCATCCTACTGGAACATGAGGTGGGTCCGGCTGCTGGCTTTGGGTGAAATTCATGGTCCTTCTGCAACTTTTTACAGCTTAGAGAGAAAACAAAAGGCTCACAGGAAGACAGAAGTTAGAGAGGCAGCTTGCTCCTCTGGCTGGCTGTTACGGGCAGAGTTTTTGGTCTAACTCCAGGCGCTCGAGTGCTGTGCCTTGCGCGGAACCCTGGGAATCTGCATTCACCTGCAGTCCTTGCAGGCCCCTTTGAGGAACACCCCCAGGCAGAGGCAGCCTGCCCGGGCTGCTCGGCTCCCGCAGGCAGACATATTGCGGGCACCGCTACGACTGACAGGTCCCAAACACCGCCGGGACCCCCTCCTCGCTCGGCCTTTATTTGTCACCGCCCTCGGAAGCCTTTGCTTACAGGTTTTAAAAATGTCATTTAGCTCGTTTTAATTAAGTCGTTCCCACGCGGCAGGCAACTTTTATGCCATAGTTTCTTCACCCCGCAGTGCAAATAGACCGAAACCACCTTCCGCTGCGTTTCACTCGCGCCTTTTGCGGTCTCTCCACATCATCTTCTGCCCGATGACCCGAGGTGGGGAAGGCGAAGGGGTCCGTACGGACGTGTCGGAGGGAGCCGTGAGGAAACTGCGGATCGACCCCCTCAGCCGCCCCCCGAACCCCCCATCGGCAGGGCCGGCGACCGCGGGGTGTCCGCAGGACCCCTTCCAGCCTCCCCACCCCAGCCGCGAGGCAGACGCCAGAGAGGCGACCCCCAGCTGCCACCATTTCCCTGGGCGCGGGGTGGGTCTCCCAGCTTCACTCGAGGCACAAGGGGCAGAACCGACAGGCCGCCCGGCGCGGCCCGAGCCCTGGGTTTTCCCAGGGCAGAGCCGAAAGGGTAAGCCCCCACCTCCCTCAAAGCCTACCCGGCGGCGGGGGCCCTGACCTCCGCGGGCCGGGCGCTCGCCGCAGCGGCAGAGCCCTTCAGCACTCTCCTCAACCCCCACAGGGCCCTTCCGCGCCGGCAGAGACTCACAGCAAGGTCTCCGGCGGCGAGACGTTCCCGGTCGGTCGGTAACCGGCGGCGGCCCCGCTGCCTCCACTCCGCCCGCGGGGCCAACGGGAACGGCTGGAAGGGGCTGGCGGCGAGCTCCCAGAATGCCCTGCGCGC
>VWYK01117032.1:0-34043 GCA_013399775.1 Semnornis frantzii | reverse complement strand
GGGGCTCCAGAACTGTGCACAGGACTCCAGTCTGACCCTTCCATACAGTCCCTGGAAGAAGCAGGAACCACAGAGGGAGGAAAACAACACAGTGCTGAACCCAAGCAAAATCCTAGGGTATGAGCCAGACTTTTCTTCTGTCATCTTCAGATGGTGTCATTAGGCACAGTAAGAACAAGCAGATGCCTGCAATGTGTATGTAATTTTGGGGTGGGACACAAATATTCCTTGTTGCTCTATTTCTATGAAGGCTTATAATTGATTTTGGGATATGTTATTCCCTTCTACATACTTCTTGTCTTGAGGAGGTTTTTGTCCTTTAAAGAATGGCTTATGGAAAGCACTGGGGGGGAACATCAGTGAGAAGCATGCCAGGGTATTCATTTGGAAGTGCTTAGAGAGCCATTCTGAAGCTTGTGGATCAAGCAGGCAAGCAGAACTAGTCTCAAGTGCCAGCTGACCTGTCCTAGCAGCTGAGCTATGGAAGGTAAAGCCTCCTCTGGGTGATCATTGTGGTCAGTGCTTCCCAAGCATTTCATACCAAGGAAAAATGGTCACACGAGCTGCTTATTGGGTAATAAATGAACACGAAACACGAGCATGGAGAAAACAACAACCCAATCTTTCAGTGTGCTATTTTGAGAGGAAAAGAGGTGCTTGGTGACTTCCTGAGCTCCAGTCAGTAACCCTCACGGCTCGGGAATGTGCCTCTTAAATTAATTTTTGATTTCCCTCTATGCTCTGCACTGAATTCTCAGAGGTTTCTGTCTCATTAATATTGTAACATTTTTCTAAGGGCTGGCCAGTTCTGAGAAAATAAGGACTGTGTAGTTTGATGCTAAATTACCCTTCTCACACATGGAAGCATTTACTTTTTGTGCAGCCTTTCTCCTGAACTCTCCTCATAGTCTTAAGCTGCTCAGTAAATTGGTGGATTTTATCACTGAAGTCACTTTTTAGGTGCTAAAATGAAGAAGAGAAAACAATTTTCCTTCAGTAGATGTTTTTTGTAAACCCACAGGCATGCAGGAGCCCCAGCAGAGGTAAATCCCACCCTTGTGTACCCTCACTGCCCTGCTTCTGCATCGTGCTCTGCACGTGTGCAGTCTGTTGGTATTCACTTACTGGGATTGTATCTCTGGAAACTGGATTGGCAAACAAAACAACATCAGCCCACTCAAACCCCAGTCTCAAGATATAGTCAGGTTTTTGTTTGGCTTTTTTTTTTTTTTTTTTGCACTAAGAGGAAATTTGTTCCTCCTCTTTGGACCCATTTGCATTGCAGAATGTTTCTGGGCTATTGTGGCCAGGGGTTTCCACTGTGATTAGTGATTGTGTTTCTGTAAACAGAGCTGTGGAGCTCATTAATCACTTTAGAATGTCTTGTATCACCTCAGGGGAGGTTCTTCTCTCCCTCTGCTCTGGTGAGACCACACCTGGAGTATTGAGTCCAGTTCTGGGCTTCCCAGTTCAAGAGGGACAGGCATATGCCACAGTGTGTCCAGTAAGAGGGCTATGAGGATGATGAATCATAGAGTCATAGAATGGGAAGGTTGGAAGGAACCTCAAAGCTCATCCAGTTCCAACCCCCTGCCATAGGCAGGGACACCTCCCACTAGCACAGGTCACTCAAGGCCTCCTCCAACCTGGCCTTGAACACCTCCAGGGAGGGAGCAGCCACAACCTCCCTGGGCAACCTGTGCCAGTGTCTCACCACCCTCACTGCAAACAGCTTCCTCCTAACATCCACTTTCAATCTCCTCTCTGCCTCTTCAAACCCATTGCCCCTTGTCCTGGCATTGCAAGCCCTTGTCAATAGTCCTTCCCTAGCCTTCCTGTAGCCCCCCGTCCGATCCTGGAAGGTCACTCCAAGGTCTCCTCAAAGCCTTCTCTTCTCCACGCTGAAGGGTCTGGAACATCCTTCTTAACCCCCTTAGCACTCAAGTGGAGCATCCTTGAGCACACAGAATCACAGAAGGTCAGGGGCTGAGACCCCACAGCTACCAGAGCAGGGTCACCCAGGGCAGGTCACACAGGAACACATCCAGGCAGGCTTTGAGTATCTCCAGAGAGGGAGACTCCACAAGCCCCCTGGGAAGCCTGTTCCAGGGTTCTGTCACCCTCACAGGGAAAAAATTCCTCCTCGTGTTTGCATGGAACTTCCTATGCCTCAGCTTCCACCCATTGCCCCCTGTGCTGTTGCTGGGCATCACCAGCAGAGCCTGGCTGCAGCCTCCTGGCACTCTTTGTGTATTTCTAAACATGAACGAGGTCACCTCTCAGGCTCCTCTTCTCCAAGCTAAAGACCCCCAGCTCCTGCAGGCTCTCCTCCTAACAGAACTGTTCCATTCCCTTCAGCATCTTGGTGGCTCTGTGCTGGACTCTCTCCAGCACTTCTGTGTCCCTCTTGAGCTGGGTGCCCCGAACCGGCCGCAGGACTGCAGATGCAGCCTCAGCAGGGCACCGCGGATGTGTCAGGACATGATGCGGTGAAGGAGCTCAGCCAGCAGATGGAGTTTAAATTGCGTTTAACCAGCAGAGTGTGAGACTGGCTCAGCTGGACTGTGCTGCTGGGAATGCCTCTCTGGGTCGTTGCAGCTCCCATCCACTGTCAGAACATTTCTCTGTAGGCCACACTGCTGCTGCAGACTTGCTCGTGGTGACTTTGGAGAGATCCGGAGGAGTGAACAGCCAGGAGGGGAGAAGGAGCTCTCAGAGGAATGGAATTCCCAATTTAAGCCTTTTTAATTTTTGCCTTGATGGTAAGAAGTAGGCTTAGGGTAGGTTTAGGGCAGAACTTGATGGCAGTGCTTTGCTAGAAGCTGCGTTAAGCACTGAGAGAGATAAGAGGGTCAAGAAATACCTGACAGAAATCATAATGCTGCACTGGTGGCCATGGGAGGTGGACAACACAAGGGTTTGTTGCTTCTGCCACTGAGCTTCTTATGAGTCTAGTGCTGAACAGCAGGCAAAGCAAGAGAAAGCAGAGCTGGGCAGCCCTTCTGAGCAGGATATGGCCATGGCTGGCATCTGCCCGGGAGCACAGCCAGGCTCCAGGGCTTATCCCTCCACCCTGGAGCCAAACTGTGTGGTCTGGCATCACTTTATTTTACACAGTGAGTTCTGGCTTGAGGTTCAAGACAAAACTTGATTTCTGAATGCTGCTCTGGTAAGCTGCTCTGTTCTGCAGGCAGTTTATCTTTTACCCAGAAGTGTGTTATGGGTGTGAAAAGAACAAAGTTTGGTTTGGCTAACAGAGATGTAAGCAGCCCTGGCATCTAGGGAAGTCCTGATGTCCATGTTTTGGGGGACAAAAAGATGAAAACAAAAAGTTAGAGCAGACTGTGGGATTGAAGGGTGAAATGTTTCACCCTTCTGACAGGAATGGCCTGCAGAACCTCCTGGAGGTGCAGTCCATAAAACCTAAAATCTTGCTGGACACAGAAACAGCCAAAGAGGGAAGAGAAGGGAAAGCCAAGCAGACAGGCAGGGCAGGGCCTGCCAGGCTGCCCTGACTTTGTCTGAGCTGTGCAGGAGAAGCAAAAGAATTGGCAGCTGTTAAAAGCAGAGGGTGGCACAACCCAGCTGCTGCAGAGGCAACAGGAACCGCAGGCAGGGCACTCAGGGGGAATACAGAGGCTGAGATTTCAGGTGTGGGGGCTACAGGAAAACTGCTGCCTTCATCTAAAGCAGTTCCTGAGCTGAGGATGCAAACCTGTGGCAAAGGACTCGGGAGAGATGTGAAAGCACCACAAAAAGCATCTCCGAAGCAGCTGCCACAGGCTGCAGCACAACTGCTGGAAAGTGCTCAGGCTTTTGGAGGCACTGAGATATGTTTAGGGTCCTTGCACCTGAAAACATGCTCCAATCAGTCAGGCACCTGCTCAGCAGAATGCCTGGGAAGAGAGGAGGACATAACAGGGGCTGCAAAATGAGCATCTCCAACCCATAAGGGCAGCTGGGGAGCAGATGGACAGAGCACACCAGACCTGGCAAGAATTTACCACCAAATACCCTCAGCTCAGTGAACACATTTCACCTGGCAAGGAGAATTTTCTCCATGCTAGATGCCAAAGGAAGGAAAGTTGGCAAGCAGTGCTGGAGAAAGAGCTGCTGTGGGCAGGGAGGCTGTCGTGAGGCCGGGCAGCACTCGGGAGGCAGGCCGGCCCTGCCTGGGTGGGCTTGGGCAGACAGCCTCACTTTATTCTCTCTGCCTTGCTGGCTGCAAAACCCAGCAGTGTTTTGCTTGCCACCTTACACAACCTCAGAAATGTACAGACCTGGCTGGTGTGCTTTCTGCCACAGCAGAAGATTGGCTTTGCTGATCTACAGACCTGTTCCAGCCCCAGCTCTAGAGTTTCAGCTTCACATCATCACTCTCTCACAGCTTGCCAGAAGGCAATGCTGAATCAGCAGCTTGCTCCACGGAGACTTCTTCAAGGAAGCTCCAAAAAGCAAAGGCAATATATTGGGTTCCTCTCTTGCAACAATAAGCTTTAAACTGCCTTTCTGTTCTCTTGCTGCAGTGCTTCATGCCTGCTGTCAGCAGCCTTGTGTACCTGGCTGCTCACAGCCCCAGCATTATCACACCTGCCAGGAGGGAAAGGAAGAAAAATGTGCAGAGGATAGAGGCTGCAACTACTGGCAAGCTGTAAACCTCCCTAAGCTAAGTGGAAGTTCTGCCAAGATTGGGCTAGTTATTTATTTAGATGTTTGTTTGTTTGTTTATTACTTAAATAAACTTATCTTGTGGTATGTATGTATTCAGTTAAATAGAGTTACATAAACTTATCTTGTGTTGTGTGTGTGTGTATGCAGTTACATAAACTTATCTTGTGTTGTGTGTGTGTGTGTATGCAGTTACATAAACTTATCTTGTGTTGTGTGTGTGTGTATGCAGTTACATAAACTTATCTTGTGTTGTGTGTGTGTATTCAGTTAAATAAACTTGTGCTGTGTGTGTACTCAGTTAAATAAACCTATCTTATGTCTGTGTATACATCCAGTTAAACCTGCCTCGTTGCTTCCTTTTCATAGAATCATAGAATCAGGCAGGGTTGGAAGGGACCACAAGGATCATCCAGTTCCAACCCCCCTGCCCCTGTGGGCAGGGACACCTCACACTTTCTTGAGCTGCTAAACACAAATCTAGCTGCCAGTGTAAGGGCATGAGGCCAATGGGATGCACCTGACATCGAGTGGGATCCCAACTGGTGCCATGCTGCCTGGATCCCCACAGATGCTCTGCAGTATTTCCAGCACACTGGTTTCTCTTTCAGACATTAACAGAAATGAGCAGGCACTAAGAAGGAGAGGAGGGAAGGGATTCAGAGTCACAGGTGGTGACTTGCTATGCAAGATCAAGGAGGGCATGGGGAGGTAGTGCATGATTCTAGCTTTCGAGGTGTGTCTGCCCTCCCATCAATCAGTCCTGCCATGGGCTCACTTCTGCTGGGCTTTGCTGTGTGCTGTGTGTGATGCTGTCCCTGCTGCTGGGAGAGGGTTTGCTCTCAGGGCATTGCAGAACCAGCTCTCTTGTCATGCTTTTCCATGAGGTTTGGGGGTTTTACACTTGCCAGGAACCAGGAGTATTTGGGCAGTCAGCTGGTGGGGATGCAACGCCACAGCCGTTCTGTGCACCAGTGCTGCTAGAGATTTCTGGAAGGATCCACTGGTGTTTTATACATGTACCCCCAACATGGCATGTTGCAGGGAGGCTGGGCAGAGCAAGCCTGCACATCATTAGTCAGTAAATTACAGCAGAGGGTTCTCAAATGGCTTCAGCAGCAGTGAGGTTTTGTTCTCTGCAGAGATCCATGCCCTCACCTCCACCACAAGACACAGCAGACAGGAGGTGTTTTAGTATTTTCAGGGCCCTGCTGACTTCTACCAGCCAGAGGGGGTGAGGAGGGAGGACCAGAAGCTGGGGAACTGGCCATGGGAGAGGATTATAGAGCATCATCAACCTTGGCTTCTGGGAAATTTGTGATTTTTTGTTGAAGAGCTCTTATTTCTGTGCAGAAGCTTCTGCTGCTGTAGCTCGTTGGGGAGGCCTATGGTAGCTTCTCACCAAGGGCTGCTGCGTTGCTTAGGTTATTCTCAACACGTGGTGGTGAAATGTTCACCTCCTGCTGCAGAGCAGTGATGCTGTTGCTGCAGCCTGCTCATGTGCCCCTGCTTTGCAGATGGCTGGGCTGTAGCTGCTGCCATATAGATGCAGCTCTGCTTTCCAATGCTCCTCTCTTTAAGACTGGGAAGCAGCTCAGCCAGCCACAGAAAGCTGTTGTTCAAAAGGCAAGGGGGACTCCCCAGCTTTGCTTTCTGCCTGCATTAAGTGCTGAAGTCCACAATGAGAAGGTTGTGATCAGTTTGCAGTATGTAAGAATTGCCATTGCAGATGGAATGAGCTGGTTGAAGCTGTTGCTGCTGCAAGAGGATTCATTGGAAGAGAGCTTGGTGATTTTCTCTGTCAGACACCCACCCTGAAGTTGCCTGTTTTCTCTTTAGACAGTTTGCAGTCTTTTGAGTGAAGTATTTCTAGGTTTGCTTTATATTGATACCTGTCAGTGCTCTGGATTGTGTAACACATGCTGCAGAACCACATTCTCCCTGTCCCAGGCACTCCAGACAGCACTAACTGGGCTGCATCTGTTCCCCCAGAAGCATAGAGTAGATGTGGTGCCACGTGAGAACACTTTACTGTGCAACCCCGGTGACCACCTTTTGGTTATCAGACAAGCTAACAACTAGAAAACAGAGTGAACTCAATTAAACCAGCAAACACATTTTAAAATCACTGTTAAAATTATCCAGAAGCTCAGAGGGAAGGTAGCAGCCTGTGAAGACAGCCTCTGTGGGGAGGTGGTGCAGCGTGACTGTGTCTGGGGCTCAGTCTGTGCTTCCAAAGGGAAATAAATCCTAAAGGTAGCTGCAGAGCTGCTGGGGGAATGGGAACGAAGTGATGCTGGAATGGTTTCTGCAGGGTCTGGCAATAAATACTAAGAGGGCCAGAGGAGTTAGGAGTAAGTCCAATGTTTTACTGCAGGGGTACAGGAGGGAGAGAGCACCACGACAGAAGGTCACGTCCTGTGCTCAGCCAGCGTGACAGGAGGTCCCTGCATTGCTCAAGAGCTTCACACAGCTGAGCCTCACTCAGCTTTTCCCCTTTTCCTGCCTGAGTCCCAAATCCAGAGAGTCTTCTCTGTGGGAGGTTTGGAGTTCCATCTATTTCACAGTCTGGTTGATACCCACAGATGAAAATCACTGGCAACAAGAGCTGCTGCTGGCCACAGCCAGCTGCTGAGTAACAGAGGTGGGATTTTAGTTCTGGGAAGGATCAGCCTTTCCTCAGGAGCCAGCTCAGCTCCAGCCTGTGCATCCAATACTGCCATCAAAGAGGTTCAGACACAAGACAGAGCTTTGGCATCCCAGAGACACTCATTGTGGTTTTAGGCATCTGACAGCAAGATAATGGATGTGCAGCAAAGATTTCCATGGAAGTATCAGAAAAGTACAGGGGCAAACTGGTTTGTTGGGGAAGCAGAGGTAACCCAAGTCCTCTCCTGGTGAAGTTCTCAGCAGCACTGTCATGTCTCCAGCCAGCCTTCCTCTGGTGCCAGCAGGGAAGCCAAACTGCATTTTCCTCAGGAGAGAGTCCCCTTTTGGTTTTTTCCTCTCTTTTCCATTGTATTTTCGTTTTTTTTTTTCACTCATTTCTTCCTAGAAGCATTTGCTGTGTTCTGTAGCAGAGAGCTGGTGTTGCTCCAGCTCCAAACAATGAAAGGACTCCTGTTGGCAAGTCTGTAGTCCACGTTGAGCATTTGCTTGCTGCAGGCAGTGCCTTGGAATGGCACCGGAGCATTAGCAGAAGAGTTACTTCATGGTAGATTTCTTTGGATCAAATCTGACCCCCTAAAGAGATTATTGAAAAGCTTAAACCCCAAACATGCCAAGGTTTACACTAAATAATGAAAACAAGCGAGAGGCAAAGCAGAACTGCCTGAAGGTTTCCTCTCCATGGCTGTAAGGAAATGCTCTCCACTGCCAGCAACTGGCCAGATGTGCTGGCCAGAGGTGAATCTCTGCTGCCTGGCTGCAGCTTTTGAACACATCAGGGTCTGAAGCTGTTGTGCAAGCGGCAACAAAACCAACTGACTTTGTGGTCTCGTTTTCAGCCTGACAGCAAAGAGAGTAAACAGCCAAGAGCGAAGGACAAGTTTGAAATCATCTTTAACTGATCTAAACTGGCTTCAAACCACAGTGTCCTAGAAGCATGCTTGAGCTGCCCCTTGGGGAGGCTGCCACAGCTCCACCAGAATGGTGTTGCTGCAGCCCTGGACACCAGCAGACAGTGTGCTGCTGAGGCCTTGCCCGATGTGACGCAGGAGGCTGCACGGCAGCCGCGCCCAGGCGATGCTCCGTGCTCCATGCGGTGCAGTTCCCACGTCCGACCTACACATCCTGTGGGCTTGGTCTCGTTCACTCGTGTCTGTCTGAGTCCAGCAGCATGGTACGCAGGGGCCAGCAGTGCTGTGCCTTACCTGGTTCTCTGGGAGTGAAATTACAGCTGTGAGTTTTATTATCACTTTAGCACAGCCTCTTTTGCTGTGATTCATATTGCCTGCAGAGATTGGTTTTCTTTACCACTTAACCTTCTTCAATATTGCTGCCTGAACCAAATTTATGTCTGGGATAAAGCAATGTCCTCCTCTTATTGAATCCAGGTCCTTTTCATAATGAAACCTAAGGTCACGTGATCTTTGATTGGGCTGCTTTGGGTTCTTTATTGAAAATGTATATTACAGATTTTTATGACATTAATGAAATGTCCCAAAATAAACCACGGCATAAAAAAATAATTAATGTCTCTGCTTGCCTCATTATCTCTTTGGGTTTGATTTGTGTTCAGAGAGCTGGAATCTCCTCCGACTTTGGATTTTGGGGTATTTGGGAGCCCTGGCTCGTGGTGAAATTTAGGACTGAGGTGGAGGACTCATTTCATGGCTCCAATACTGGTTTTATTTGCTCAGGGCCCCCTGGGCAAATTGCATTCTCATCTCTGCAGGATGTTATTCCACCAGCAGCACCCCAGAGTGTCTGAGTGCCTTGCAGCTAAGCAAGGCAGGGGGTTGGACTCAATGATCCCTTTGGGTCCCTTCCAACCCCTGACATCCTGTGACCCCGTGACTGTGTGATCCGGCCAAGGTCTGCCATGCTCCTTCCCTCTTGCATCCTTACCCAGGCAGGTTTTGCCGTGGGGTTTAGATCTGCCTGCTGCCATGTGTCAGTGGTACAGAGGCAGCAGCTGTGCAGCAAACAGTCTCCTAAATAACTCACACGCTGGCCTTGCAAGGCCTCTCTGCTTTATGGCTTGAGATTCAGAAAGCTGAAGTGAGGGTATGAAACCATTATCATCTTGCAAGACAGAAATAATTATAAAATCCATCTGGATTTCATTATCTGTACATATATTTTTATGTTCCTCCAGCATCCTGGAGATCTTTAATCACAAATTAGAGCGCTTGCGGCCGGAGCTGCGCAGGCCGCGCTCCCAGATCGCTGACAATCGAATTATCAGGCAGCAGACCTTGTCTTGTGATGCATTAAACCATCCTGGGATGGAGAGAGGATGTGATTGCTTATTAAGCCCCACAGACAAGTTCCGACTGTCAGCAGAACTCCGTTTCTCTGAAGGCAAACTAATTCCTTGGTGGGCATTAGCAGCAGCAATGTTTTGATTACCCCTTGGAGCAGCACGGTGCTGTCTGAGCACACAGCACTCTGCAGACCCCCTCTGGGGCAGGGCAGGGAGCTCGGGCACGCCTAGCTCGGGCACGCCTAGCTCGGGTGCCCCTGGCTCGGGTGCCCCTGGCTCGGGTGCCCCTGGCTCGGGTGCTCCCAGCTCGGGTGCTCCCAACTCGGGTGCCCCTAGCTCGGGTGCCCCTAGCTCGGGTGCCCCTAGCTCGGGTGCTCCTGGCTCAGGTGCCCCTAGCTCGGGTGCCCCTGGCTCGGGTGCTCCCAACTCGGGTGCCCCTGGCTCGGGTGCTCCTGGCTCGGGTGCCCCTGGCTCAGGTGCTCCTAGCTCTGGTACCCCTAGCTCGGGTGCCCTGGCTCGGGTGCTCCTAGCTCGGGTGCTCCTAGCTCAGGTGCCCCTAGCTCGGGTGCTCCTCCGATTGCAGCCTCGCCGAGGGAAACCCTCTGCGGGGTATTTGCAGAGCTTGGAAGCCCAGCCCAGCCCAGCGGCTGCCTGGCATTTATTGACTTCCTGCACCATCTAGTGGGGATTAAAATTAATTGCTCTCATTTTCTGAAGAGTTTGAGCTCTTCGGCATGCCCGTGGCTTCCTCGCCCAGGCACTGAGGAGAGGCCTGGAGGGCACAGCTCTCACCACCCTTTGCACAACAGAGTGAGGCGTCACTGGGATCGTCGATGCCACCCGAGGTGGTCGATGAGTGCTCCTGGAGCAGATTGTGTACAGTGGCACAGAGAAGTCAGCCCTGGGCTGTCCAAGAGGACCCCTGAGAAGCGCAGAGCACACCATGGGGCTCTGGGTGTGTGCAGGACCTTGGTGCCAGGCAGGTTTCCTGGCCATGGGAAGCAGAGAGCACAAGGAAGCTTTAGAGAAAACAGCTGCAAGTTGTTCTGGTAGGTTCCCATCGTGGCTGGGGTGAACTTCAAGGGCTTTAAGTGTCATTCCTTACCCTCTCTTACAGCCTGGCTGGAGGTACAGCACCGAAGCTGTCCTGAGTGACCAGGAGTTAGGAGAAACACTTCGTATCAGATTGTTTTTCAGGTTCCTCAGCAGACCACAGAGGAGGAGCCCAGCCCTGATCCTGCAGGTGGAAGCAGAAATGAGTGCTGTCACCTTGGTGGGAGGCATTTCCTTACAGGTACTGTGCTTAACTGGCAGGGAACGGGGTGACTTTGGGTGATTGCACTCCTGATTGTCTCCTCGGGAAGGAGCAGTTGGCTTCTTTCCTGTTGCTGGGCAACACAGATATGCTTTGAAATTTGGTTGAAGGAAGTGAGTGAGAAACGTCTTTAAATAGAGCTGACATCACTACGGAGGCAACCCAAGTGCTATAAACAGCCAGGAGGCTGGAAAATCCCACCCACGGAACAGGGCTGGTGGCTTAATGAATTGCCTGAGGAAGGAATCTACAGAAGAGCTGGAAGAAGGGGAGAGAGATCCCCCACCCTGAGGAAGAGAGGGAAACGTTCCCAAATGACTGTGCTGGTGATTCCTGGTGCAGCCCTTGGTCAAGCAGCTCATCACCCTTCTCAGGGTCTCTTGGCTGCCCGTGGCCACCTCTGTACACAAGCATCATGACACACTGCAGGCACATCAGAGTGCTGTGGGCTAGAATCTGCTCTGCTGGAAGTGTGCTTGGCTGCAAATCGTCTTCCCTTCCAGATCAGGGCTCGTCTTGCCCTGGCATTGCAGCAGGATTTCCTTTGAGTAGCAAGGACCAAGTGTGTCTGAAATGCTGCCCTTGTAGTTTGATAGGTCCTTCCCCATGGCAGCTCAGCCCTGCTCACCTCCTCTACCTCACGTCTGAGCTCCTTTGAGGAACAGGGTTGGTGCCAGACTCCTGGACACTCACTCCTGAGGCTGCAAAGGAGCCTCAGCAGCAAGAGAAGAGAGCAGCTCTGGTCATAAAGGAGGAGCTCATCTCTAGACATGATCCCAGGCAGCACACTAACCACTTTCTAACCCCAAAATAGCTAAAAGAGCCCAAACCTCTCCTTTTTATAGCTTGGAGACAATTTAGAATCACAGAATCAGTCAGGGCTGGAAGGGACCACAAGTAGCATTCAGTGCCCACCCCCCTGCCATGCCCAGGGACACCTCACACCAGCTCAGGCTGGCCACAGCCTCATCCAGCCTGGCCTTAAACGCCTCCAGGGATGAGGCTTCCACCACCTCCCCGGGCAACCCCTGCCAGGCTCTCACCACCCTCATGCTGAACAACTTCTTCCTAACTCCAGTCTGAATCGCCCCATTTCCAGCTTTGTTCCATTTCCCCCCATGCCGATCACTACCTGACAGCCTGAAAGGTCCCTCCCCAGCTTTCTGGGCAGTTTTGCTGTCCATCACTTTCCACAGTGAGATTGTCAGTGTGCCCTTAATGCATGTGTCCAGCTATTAGCTGCTTCGCTTCTCACTGTGATGCAGATCACTATCACACACACACTAAAAGAGCTGTTGTGGACTTCGGATGGGTGCTAATGACTAATGGAACCCCAGCAACTCTCCCGAAGCACAAAGGTGGGTCAGATGAATGGTTTGTGTAAAAGTGACTCCCGGGGAACCATCAGGTGGGAATTAAAATTTAATTTAGAAGGCACTGTCAGTGCCGCGGTGCTGCTGGTGGTGATTTACTTGATTGATCGCTGGTTTCTTTCACCTTTGTGAGCCTTAGCTTTTTACTATCTGAGGAAATTAAGGCTGAATTGCAGCAGGAAATTCCTTGTACCCAGGTGTTTCTGGTTATCCTGCGAATAACTGGGCTGGTGGGGAGCTGAGGATCAGGATGGGATGGTTTGGAATCCAAATGATTCTCATTCCTCTGTACCACACATGGACATCCTGGCAGCCGTTGGGTTTGCTCCCAGAGAAGGATGGGGAAGCCCTGCTGAGCTGGGGGGCAGCGAGCAGAGATCATTCCAGAGTTCCTTCTCAGCAGTCAGGGGGAGATGCTGGGTTTGTGGGGCTGTGCTGAGCTAAGGGGCTGAGCTGGGCTGGGCTGTGACTTGAGTTGCCTTAACAAGGCTGCCACATACTCTGCAGTTCTCATCCTGCAGCCTGGCTTGTGCTCGTTTCCCTCACCAGATGGAGGCAGGAAGGACTCAGCCTCAGCTCCACTGACTTGCTGGGAGATGAGTCAGGCTGGAAGGCCTCCAAATGTCTGAACTGCTCTTTTGTGAAGATCTGTGATAATTCAGTGAGTGATGACCCTGTGTGGGACTGCTGGTGGTGCTGGTAGGCTTCATAACTTAACTGAGGGAGTGAACAGCAGAAGAAAGGCACCCGGGCAGGAGCAGTGCTTCCTCCCCTTACAGCTCTGGTGCAGTGCCTGTCAGGCACTGCTGGGCCAGCCCAGTCTTCATGGAAGTTGCCCACCAACTTCTCTTCCCTGGAAGGCTCTGGGAATGCAGCTTCTCCAGGGGTGTGGTGATGTGACAGAGCAGGCCCTTTAGCAGTGACCTCTGGGTGTCTGGGCTCTGTGTGACTCATTCCTGGGGTTTGCAAAGGTTACCCAAACACAGGCTTTGCCTTCTGCCCTGGGCTTCAGAGCCTCCTGAACTGTGAAACTTTGGTCAAAGGAACCCTCAGCAACACTGACAGAGACAGGAATAAACCTCCTAGAGCCTCAGTCGAGCTTCTCAAAATGTAGATGATGCTCCACTCCCACGCGTGAGAAATGCAGAGATCCCAGGTGATGGAAGTGTCCTTCCTTTGCCCAGAGCTGAGGAAATCAGATGTCCTTTGCTTCAGTGAAGCTGCTGAATCTGTGGAGCTGCTGTGGGTGTGCAAACTGGCAGCCTGGCATGGAGAAGAAACAGCATGAGAGCAAGCAAGAGATTTATTTCTCCCAGCATGCAAAGCTCTGATACCTGCAGACCCCTGGGCTTGTGCAGCCTGAGAGCTAAGTGGATGGGATCAGGAGCATTTGCCTTTAGCAGTCATCACGGAAAAGGACTTCAGATTATTGACATTATCAGGTGCTGCTGGAGCAGCCTGGTGGAGTGATAACCAGGGACATCTCCCTGGACTGCACCGGCAGGCACGGCCTGAGTTCTGAGCAGCACCAAAGGCATCAGCTGTCCTCCCCGGGGCTGCACACCTCAGAGGCAGCAGCCCCAGGACAGGCGATGCTCTGCAAAGCGCCTTCGGTGCCAGCAGCAATGTCATTTGCAGGCGTGGCAGCAGAGAGCCCTGCCCTGCAGGAGGAGACAGGCAAGCAGCCACATGGAAGTACTTTAATTCCAGCGTTACCCATCAGAGGAGATGGCTGCTGCAGGCAGGTAATTGAGTTCTGAACTTTAGGTGTGTGCAACGCCAAGAAACGTCAGCGGCTGTGGAATGCTGAATGCAGCCCTGCACCATCAGAGCACTGCAGAGTCAGAAGGGAACCAGAGCAAAGCTCTTGCTGAGCTGATTGATGCCTTTGCTGGAGCCACAGCAGTGTTCTCAGTTGGGAAAAACCTGCACTCTGCCGTTTGTCTCAGTCATGGCATGCACAACACCAGCCTGGGGGCTGTCACCTTCTGATGTCATTCTGACTGTCGGCCCGGGGGTGAAGTGTGGAGCTGATGCCCCCTTCCAGTCACCACCCCTGCCTCCCTTATTCCAGCGTCCCTACTCCCAAACCTGGGAATGCAAATAGCTGCAGGGTAGGTGGATTTTTCCACTCTGTTCCAGGCCTAATTCCTCTTTCATACTGCTACCATAGATCGTTCCCCACCTCCCACTTGTCACTTTATGGCTCGCTGGATCTGTTGCCTTTAATGCTTGGAAATATACAGTTAAAATCACCTTAAAATATACTAATATGCCTTTTTATTTGAAAGGCTTATTTCTCTGAAAGGATTTCCCCCCTTCTTATATGAGGGCATGCTCTCTAATATTAAACATTTTTAAAGCAAAAAAATGGGTGCACATCTGTTTGATATTTAACTGGAAACAAATGGTGAGCGTGGGGAACATGAGCAAAATGATGCTTTAGATAGCTATGAAAGGTCATTTGGGCTTTAAACTACAAAGGAAGAATAGGGGCACATGACACATCATAAAGGCAGAGATAGGTTGAAAATGCCTTTGGGCTATGCTGAGGTCAGCTGCTGGCTTGCAAGGAAAGACACATTTTGGCCCTCCTGTTTTTTGCCACCCGAAAGCATGGAGGAGCAAGCTGGGATCTGAGTGCAGGGAAGGTCACTCAGCCTCTGCTCTAAACCCAGCATGCTTTCCTCTATTGTTTTCCTGAGGGATGCTGAACTCTTAAGCCTGATAATTAAATAATTGGCCCCAAACTCACCCACTCTTTTCCTGGCTAAGAACTGGAGAAGGATTTGGCTCGTTGTGCTGAAGAAGCTGCTGCTTGTGCTCTGCCTTAGGAGTAATCTCTCACTATCAGACATCTGGATGAGCTGCAAAAAAAAAAATGTGTGTCCTCCTTTCTGGCATGGACAGGAGAGCTTCTGCAAGAGGTGCTGAGAACGAGCAAAACTTGGGTCTCCCCTGGGCAGTAGCACCAGGCTGGGCCTTGCTGCTGGGTGAGGGTTTAGCCTGTGCTGGGCTTTTTGGACAGGGCTGGATTTGAGAGCTGTGCAGCACTCCCTGTGAATTCTGAAGGGGAAATGAAGTGGGAGATGGACCAGTTCTCATTTAGAGCTGGCACAGGACCAAGCCAATGGCAGCAGATGAGATTTCCAGCAAAAACCTTCCTGGAAGGCAAAGGAGTGCAGGGACAAGAGGCTGGTTGTAATCGGCCTCCAACCATCTGCTCCTGAAGCTCTGGAAGTGCAGGGCAGGGCAGGAGCAGCACCTTGATGGTAAAACTGAGATGGAAGCAACAGCTCAGATGTGGTCATCAGGTGGCTTCTGCATCTGCCAGGACATCTTTTCTGCTCTTAGAGATAGATCAGCAAAGAAACATGGAACAAGAAGGTCAAACCCTTACAGAGAGCTCCAGCTTACTTGAAGCCTTGTACTGGATTCTGTACTGAAGGGGCAAAGCTTGAGTCTTACTGTTTCCTTGTGAAGTGACAGACCTTTGAAGTTGATTTCCCCCTTCTTCCCTCCCAGACACAAGTAGGTCCTGGGTCCTGGCAGGCATCTTTCAAATCCTGCCTGCAAATCATGAGCTGTGTCTGAACTTCAGACATGAGGTGCACGCACGTTTAAAGCATTTGGAGCTGAACCTCATTGCATTTTCTGAGTGTTCCTGAGCTTTGTACTCCAATCTGCAATCACTAGAAAGCAAATTGTCCATAGCTCCATCCCATAACAGGCAGGTTATTAATGGGAACCAGGTATCCTCCTTCAAAGGAACAGGACCAGCAAGCATCATGCCTGTTTCTCATGTTCTAGAAATCATTTCACACTTTTAATGATTATTCAAAGTGGGAAAAAAAAAAAAACCAAAACAACCCACAGCCCCAAACCAAAGAAACCCAAAAAGCTGGACAATAAATTCAGGAACTAGCTGGGCCGCAGAAAGGTACAAACACATCCTCTGCCTCAAGTGCCTCTTTTAAAGCCTGCCCATGCCAGGCACACGAGCTCCCAGCTGCCAACCTGAGGGCAGGCTGGCAAGCAGCCGAGCCAGCTGCCGTGGTGCCGGGGCCGCTGCAGAGCGATCCCTTTGTTCCAGATGGCTTCCATATAGTGACACTGCATCCTGTGTAGGAGAGGTCAAGGAGTGGATTATCAGCAAGTGTTTCAAGTCAGGAATGAAGGGACCTGGCAGGGCAAGCCTGCACAAAGCCTGTTCTGTGCTCCTCACCGGCGCCGTGACCTCCGCATCTCGGTGCCTCTTCGCGCCCCTCTGCTGCCTCCGTGTGCCGAGCACGGCGCTGGCTGATGTGGCAGCTCGGCACTGCCCTGGCAGGTTCTGAGAGGCAAAAAACAGAGCAAAAGCAAACTCTGAAAGTCTGGCTGAAATGTTGAGCTGTAAGCAGGGAGGCCAAAGGCAGGGAGGGAGCAGCACAGGGAAGAATCCTCATGCCAATCCCCTTCCCCATCTGCTTCCCTATGCCCATCGCCATCTCTATCTCCATTCTTAACTCCTTCCTCATCCTTATTGTCATCCTCATCTCCATCCCTATGCCCATCCCCACCATCCTGCTGCCCAGCACCTTGGAGCCAGGACTCATGCTGCAGTTGCAGTGTATTAAGCCTGCTGTGATTAATGAGGAGATGGAAAGCTCATAATCCTCCAGGACACTTCTCACCATCCAGCTCTCCTCGGAGCATCCCTGATCCTCAGGGTAGCATCAGGAGTGCCCCCTGCTCTGCAAGAAGAGCTTGGCTCCTCTCCCCTCATCTTATGCTCCAGTTCCAAGCCCCAGCAGGATGTCACAGCAGGGAGAGCATCTGGGGACAGCCAGGTGGGCTCACCTCCCTCAGCCCAGGATTGAGGCCAGCATCAGCCAGGAGCTCGCTGGTTTCCCTTCCCAGCCCAGCACTGCTGAGACCTCTCTCTGTATCCCCAGCCACAGTTCTGCCTGGGTTCTGCTGAAATTAGTGCTCCCCTCCAAAAATCACTGTAAGTAGTTTTCAGGACTGTTTTTCCCCTAGAACAGTCTGATCATGAACCAAGGAGCAAATTTCTCTCTCCTTTGGCCCAGGAGAGGGAAAATTGCAGAGCACAAGCTTGGGGGTGGTGTGAGAGAAGGGAGCTCCTGCAGCCACTCAGCCACCAGCTCCTGCTTTCCCATCCCACTTCCACCATCACCACTGCCCCTTTCTGCCACCTTCAGCAGCAGCTTTCGTTTCTTTTCCAATCGCCAAAATGTTTCTTTCTGTCTCTGGGAGCATTACAGCAGACATTGGTAAATATGCAAAATTAATAACTGCATTTTAATAACTCCTGACCTCTGATTGCTGTGCAGTTCTAAACCTCGCAGGGATATTACCAACCAAGTAAAAATTGTATTCCATTTGAACATTCCTCATCTAATATCCCCACTGCAGTCAGCATTGCAAGGAAAACAGAGTTACCAGTGCTGGATCTCTGGTACCTAATGAGTTAGCTTTGGCTGGGGCTCAGGAGCTTTTGGTGGCTGTGCTTTACAGTGACCACTCAGAGGCTTTAGCTGTGCTGGAATTCACCTCCTCGTTTAATGAAGTTAAATTGGGGCTGAGGGGAGTGTAGGCAGCTGGGTACAGCAATGCTGGAGAAAGTGCACCCAAGCCCTCAGCTCAGCTCTGCTCCAGAGGAGCAGCATGCCTGAGGCTGGAGGCAGCAGCCAAGGGGCAAGGACAAAGCCTCTGGCATGGGCCAAGGCACTGGGTGCTTCGAGGGTGCTTGTGGAGGACTGCATGGTGAGAGCCTCCCTCTTCACCCTCTCAGCATCTATCAAAAGGGAGAATAACTTCTGCTTTGGTTTCTAAGTCACAGAATCACTAAGTGGTTTGGGTTGGAAGGGACCTTTACAGCTCACCCACTCCAAGCCCTCTGCAGTCAGCAGGGACAGTTGCAACTAGAGCAGGTTGCTCAGAGCCCCACACAGCCTGACCTGCAACAGTGCCAGGGATGGGAAAGTCCTTTGAAAAAAAGTCCTAAAAATTCTGCGGCAACAGAACCAAGAGCAGAGGATAAATGTCCTTATTGCCCCCTCATGCACCTTCTTTGTTAGCCTCTGCCTAAGGAGCTGTGGAAAACCCCTCAGCAGGTGGCATTTCACCCTGCTGCTGAAGTGTCTGAAGTCGTTCTTCTGCAATGGAACAGGCTGCCCAGAGCAGCTGTGGAGGCTGCAGCCCTGGAAGTGCTCAAAGCCTTGGGCAGCCTGGTCCCTGCCATGGCAGGGGTTCGGAACTCAAAGACCTTTAAGCTCTCTTCCGGCCCAAAGCATTCTGTGGTTCCGCAGTGCCTCCCTTCCTGCGGGCAGTGACAGAGGGAGCTGGCCAAGGTGTGCCCCAGGTGCCCGCGGGAGGCAGCAGCCCCGCACAGCGGCGGGGAAAGGTGGGAGCCTTGCGGGGCCCGTGGGGCTGGTGCCTCCCTGCCGTGCCGAGGCAGAGCGGCGAACACACGGCAGGCATCAGGAAGGGTCTGGTTTGCTTAATTGAAGCAAGGACCTCAGATACTTGGTTTAGACTTCTCGGCTGAAGCTCTTGCCAGGTCTTTGTTGGGAGGTGTAGGGCACTGGGAGCTGGGAGCACATTCGATCAGGTGCGGCTCGTCCACCACCAGCCGATAAACGCTGCCCAGCTCCTAACACCTCCTCTGCCAGAGCACATCTTCCAGAAGGGCATCCTGCCTTCCTCTGGAGACCTCGAGAGATAGAAAATCCAATTCTTCCCCTCGTGATGTGTTAACCACCCTCAGCCCTCGGAGCCTGTGGCCGTCCTTCAGCTGCCTGCAAACAGCCATCAGCTCTCATTAGCACATTACAGCTAACGGCAGTTTGCTCTCAGCTCCTTTGGACTCGGCTCTTATCTGCGTGGAAGTGCTGCCAGCACTTCAGCTTCTCGAGTTTGTGCCTCTTCTCTCTGCGTGACCCTAAAATGCTTGCAAACTTCCAAAGGGTGATGAAAATCTGCTGTTCTGGCTCAGAATGTGGGATCAGTTAGTACTGGTTCAGGTATACAACTTGCTGGTTTTNAAGCTGCAAGATCTGGAGTGTCTCCTCATGATTATGTATAGTTATTTATTATTTAACTTTCACAATACCATCTGGATCCTGACAGTACTTGTTGCTTCCAGAAGAACTCGAACCTTGCTTGCTATCTAAACCCAGGATTGTAAACCAGGAGAACAAAATGGGAGCAATCTATCCCCCAGATCGAGTTTTCTCTCAGCAGGATTAAAACTGCCACAGCAGTAAAGAGTTTACAAACTCACTAAAGAACTGTAATAACTTCCCTTCTTGCTGCTGGGTCAAGGAAAGGTAAGACATGTTTCCAATCAGCTTTGAATTGAACTCCAATTGTAGGGTTTATTTCACTTTAATCCGTATGTGAGTTCACGTTAGAGGTAAGAGAAATCACAGGGCTTCAGACATGGAGCAGAGTTAATTAAATTCCACAGCTCCTCCTGGAAGAAGCTCTGCCTCTGCTCGGGCAGCGAGGCTGCCAGGGGCCTGCTGAGGGCAAGGCCAGCTGGCAAACAGCTCTGCTGGTGCCACCAGGACAGCAGCACACCGAGTTAGTGACTAAGTGAAGCACACCGACAAAAACCTTGCAGTGCTCAGAAGCTGTTGCTTTCTGTTGAGCTATCCCTGAACACAAGCTTCCTCCTCCTGCCTGCCCCACAGCTGACAGGCACTGGGAGGACTCCAAGGAACCTTCTGGGCTCTTTCCCCAGGGCAGTGCTAGCTGCAAACACTGCTGTTAGCCTGAGGGGTGGATGCGAGGCCTTCTCTCCCACTCAGGGTGGGAAGTGGTCTTTTGTCCAAGGGGTTCTTGGTTTGCTGTCCCATCTTGTTCTCAGTGTGTTCTGGAAAAGAGCTTCTGCCAAGTGCCAGAGTCTGTCTCTTCACATGCTTAAAGTTAAGCCTGCATTTCACTGCCCTGCAGGGCTGGGACCTGAGCTCTGGCCTCTTTGCAGGATCAGGTGCACTAAGCCCTTGCTGAGCCTTCGACAGGTCTCCTCTGGGGACACAAAATGCAGAGCTCAGCCCTGGCTGCCTGCACCTGGGAGGAGATACATCTTGAAGCAATAAATGCTTGGTTAATGGCTCGGGTTTGTTTTTTTTCACAGCAGAGAGGTGCTCTTGGAGTATCTCCAGTGCTGACAAGCAGTGTGTGTGCAAGTCAAAATGGTGGCTGTGGCTGATCTAAGACCTGCACCTTACTGGGGACTTGGCTGAGGGACACATCAGTGGCAGGATCTGGGGATGAGAGCTGGCTGGATCCTGCAGGGAAGGCAAGGCACAGTGAACTCTGCCTGTGGACACATCCTCACCAGTGTCAGGCTGACCAGCAAGGTACACACCTCATGAAGAATGAGGGCTGGATCTCACTCCTTGTGAATGGCTGGGGAAGTTGAGTGCTCACCAAACCCTCCTTGGTGCCTTTCACAGGCCTTGGATCAGGCCCTGGAAGATCGTTTTCTGGGATGCCAACAGCAACTGGCCTTTCTGAGCAGCTCAGCTGAGGAGTGCTTCAGACCCGGCTGAGATGAGCTGAGTTCATGCCAATGGGTTCTGCAGCTTGTCAGAACCATTTTTAACAGCAGATTGTCATTTTCCTGTATTCTCCTGCTCAGGTGCTCCCAAGAGTCCTTGAAAGTTGTCCTCAAGGCCACAGGTGCATGAAGAGGCTGTCTCCATAGGTGTGCCTAGCAGCCCTTCCCCTGCTTTTGCTCCCAGCTACTTCATTCCCCCTCTCCAGCAGTGTCCTTGTCTGTGCTGAGGTTCTGCTCCCTGCCTTTTCTTTGCTGGCAAGCTCAGGTGCTCAAGGGCTCTGTCCTCTGCTCAGAGGTGATTTCAGGGCACTTCCCTGCAATTCTCCTCTTTGGATAAACACTTCAGAACTACTTCAGCAAATTGCAGTACTTGCACATCCACAGCAAAGCAAAAGCTTCTGACGAGGACAGTCCTGTGCTCTGGCACCCAAGTGCCCATGACTCAGGTGCTGTCCTTTTCTCCAACAAACTTCTCTCTCTCAGCAATCTCTCCTGGCTGCAGGTGCAAGCTTTTCTTTTGGACAAATCTGGAGATGCAAACACCCTCCTGTTTCCTTTCCTGCCACTCTTGGAATTAGCCTGGTGAAGTTTTTGTGTTGCTCTGGTCTGCAGAATTGTCTTCTCATTACAAAGTTAATTCAGCTCTTCCTAGTTCAGTTTTTATTGTAAGTCCAGGTTTGGATCACAGAATCACAGCTGCTGGGAAAGCTCTCTAACATCATCAACCCAACACCACCACAGACATTAAACCATGGCCCCAGGTCCCATGGCCACAGGTTTCCTGAACACCTCCAGGGATAGAGACTCCACCACCTCCCTGGGCATCCTGTGCCAGTCTCTGACCACTCCTGCAGCAAAGAAATGTGTCCTAATCTCCAACCTAAGCTTCCTCTGGCACAATTTCAAGGCCATTTCCTCTCCTTCTATTGTCTGATACTTGAGAGCAGAGCCCAGCCCCCACCTGACTCCAGCTTCCTTTCAGGGAGGTGTAGAGAGCAATGAGGTCTCCCTCAGCCTCCTCTTCTCCAGACTGAACACCCCCAGGTCCCTCGGCTGCTCCACACCAGCTTCGTTGCCCTTGGAGGCAGGAAGACTCTTTGTGAAGACATCCAGAGCTGCATCCATCACAGCTGAACTCCAGAGGTGTGCAAGCAGTCTCTTCTCTTCACACCAGTGCCTTTCTCTGGTCACACCTCTGAGGTCAAATGCCAGGAGGAGGTTAATGTCAAAAGGTTCAAGACAAGTAGGCTGACATCCTTCAGCCTGAATCTGGATGTGCTCCTGCCATGAACAGGTCATTGACTCCACAATGCAGCTGCTGGGAAATGCCTTGAGACACTTCAGCTCTCCAGTCAAGGTGCTAGGAGCTCATTGAAGCACAACCTTGGACTGTTCAGAGGGGGTTCAGAGATCACTGCTCCTTCTTCCTCCCTTCCCATCAGGAGGAGGAAGGAAATAGAGCTCAGCTGATATTTTTTGTCCTCATGCAGGATGAGGGGAGCCCAGAGCTGAAGCACCTGCACAGACAGGCAGCAATCAAGCTGACAGTACCCAGAGGAGCCCCAGCACACACTGGGTCAGACTGGAGAGGGACTGGTTTGCTGGGAGCTACATGAAGAAGATAAATTCCTGGCTGCTATTCTCTAGCAAACCAAGATTGAAAATGAGACCAGCCAAGTCCTTGCTTTCATTCCCTTCTTCCCCACCATTGCACACACACCAAGCACTGCTCCTGAACACAGCACACCAGGCTCCTTGCCCAGGCAGCCACGTGGGCAGCTGATGAAAGTCTGCTTTCTGAGCTCATTAGGAGCTTTGTCATTACTCTGAGCTGAGCATCTCCATATTTTTGGCATATGTTTGATCCAGCCTGGACCTGAAGAGAGTTGGATGCTGATGTCTGCAGTGCTTGGGAGGAGGAGGAGACTTTCTCCCATCAGTAGTCCCATGCCTGTGCCTCAGTGGCTTATCCCTGTTTCTGGTTATGAGCTACAGGCAGATAGAGGCTTTAGAGGAGATTTGCTTAATGGTCATGATGGAGTTCCTGGAAGCAAAAGCTAAGAGGGAAATGCAGCTGTTGCAGGAAGAAATACAGCAGTGCTGTGCATGTGTCCATGAGCAGAGCTGGTGATGGTCTTTCCCTGGGGTGTCTGCAGGAGAATAAGTCAGCCTTGCTCCATCTCTGGAGTGCAGGAACTATCTGGGATGCAGCAAGGATGTCTTGGGCACAGCTTCCAGTTGCCCATGCTCAGAGATGTGAGTGTGGTCCTTTGTCTCTGAAGTGTCCACGCTGCTGTTCCTGAGAGCTGAGCAGCCCAGGGGAGGGGGGTGAGAGGAGCCCTCTAGACATGGAGCTGAATTTCACACCCACAGCCCTTCAGAGCAGAGCTCTGGGATCAGCACTGGCTGCCAACAGCTTTCTGGATGGAATTCCAGGCCTGGAGCAGAGCTTGCAAAGCTTTAACTATTTTGTGACCTGAGTAGTAAAGAGAGGGAAGTCCTCCCAGCTGGGACCTTCTGCAGCCGCAGGCATCAGAGGAGCTCCAGACGAGCAGGGGGAGCAGCTGGCAGGGTGTCCTCATCACAGCCCCCTCCTTCTGAAACCTGCTGCTCCTCATTTGGTCCATCAGCCTCATCCAACTGGCAGATGAGCTGCAAGGACCATCTATTTTCCAGGGACTTCAGGGATGAGCAGAGCAGGGAGGAGAAGGTGGCTTGGGGAGTAATTGTAGGTCTTGCAAGTGCATCTGGGTCTCTTTGAGGGCAGAGTGGGTTTGGGCAGGTTCTTTGTGCACAGCCAGAGCTGACAAGCAGGGAGGAATATTTCAGTGTGTTCCTGGGTGGTCAGGTGAGAGGCTAAGCTCTGACAAGGCTGATTTCACAGCTCGTGCTGCTGCAGCTCAGATGTCCCAAACAAGGGGAGAAGAGCAGGCAGGAGAACACCATCAGGCTTGGCTGGGCACCAGGGAACTTGCCTGGAGTTGGACTTTTGCCATCAGCAGGATTTTTTGTGACTTTAGGCTGCCTCCTTTCCCTGCACCCAGGCTGGCACCTGGTTAGAAGGAAGCAGAGAAGAAACTGAAAAGCAAAATGACTGCTCTGGTGCTGAGAAGCACCACAGTGGCAGCTCCTCTTGCATGAGGAATGCAAGAACCAAAGAAGTGTTGGCTTCAGAGGCTTAAACTCTGTCTTTTTCTATCTGGGTGCTGCCTCCAAAGGTGACAGGAGCACAACCTGAGCCATGCCTCTCTGAGGAGAATATTGCCTGATGGAAGGCTGCAAACATGAATTAATTTTCATCTGCTTTGGTCTGAAGTGGCTTGAGAGACGTTTCTGTAACCAGCCCAGCTCTTTTTCAGTTCTCTCTGCTACACATGCAAGAATTTATAGGCAATGTTTGTATCCTTGCCCATTGTTTGTGCTGAAAGCTTCTGTCCTGGAAGAAAAATTGCACTTCCCAGTCCTCATCCCCAGCAGTGTAAATCAGGAGCTGGGCTGAGCACACACACACACACATCCTCCCCTGCACTGCCCTCATGTCCTGGGAATGTTTCCCTTTATGAAGGAATTCTGCTTCTCTTATCTTCATCCCTCAAGCCTCTGATTTGGTTCCTAGGTGGAAAGAGCTGCAGAGCTGAGCAGATGCTGTGGAATGTTTCCAGAGTGGGCAGCATTCCTAGGTAGATGCAGCAGTCCCAGGTCTCACTCCAGCCCTGCAGATGACCACATCCCTACTGCAGACAGACTGTGCTCGTGTGGTGGGAGTCCTTGCAGGCACCTCGAATCCAGCACCTGGTGCCTCAGACTGGGAAGCAGCTGGGGACCTGCTCTTGATGGGCCTTACAGCCCTGCTGGCACAGTGCAGGAGCGTGGGGAGAAGCTCTCAGCACAGCCCAGGGTCTCCTCTGCAGCCTGACCTTGTGTTTGCTCGGCCTTGCCTCCATTTCCTCCCATCCCTGAGACACGAAATGGAGTCAATTGGAGAAGATCATGGCTAATAAAGCAAAGCTCAGGTGAAGTGAGGAGATGAAGCAAAGCTCAGGTGAAGTGAGAAGAGGAGGAGATGCAGCAAAGCTGCAGTTCCCATCATCTTCCTGCCTTTGCACTGGGCACAGAAAGGGCACTTCTGCTCTCTGGGAAACTGCAGCAGCTCCACTGGAGCCTGCTGATTCCAGCTCTACCTTGATGAATTTGAGAGCAGAAACTGGCCTGAAGCATGCATAAATGTTTATTAAAGCTTTGGGACTCATTCTGCTTTGCTTGAGCATGTGGTGGGGCAGGGAGCAGGAATTTCCCTCTTCCTTCCCACAGGAAAGTGCTCCAGTCTCTGGCATTAAAAAAAGGCAGGACTTAGTACATTTGTTTGCCCAAAATGACATCAGTGACTGGCTCAGGCAGGGTCAGTTGGAGCGGGATGGGAAAGGCAGAAGGCAGTGTTCAACCTCTGTTTCCATGTGTCCTGGTATCCCAAAAAGCATCTTAGCCATGGCCAAAAGGTGCAGATCCTCCTCCTCCCCATCTCTCCCAGCAGGTAGATGAGCACAATGCACATCTGGCTTCCTTGGATGTCTTTGGGTATATCCAGGAGCTGATCCTTCCTCAGCCACAAGCGTGGTTCTGCCGAACCCACAAGAGCTCCATCCTCAGCCTTCTCTGGCTAGAAGGACAATAAAAGCTCCTGGACCCCTGGCCCCAGTGGCTCACAGTGGCCATCCCACAAAGGGCCAGTGGGACAGTGCTGCTTTTCAGACAGGAAGAGCAGATCTTAAGCACAGCACTGAAGAAAGCATAGAAAGGCAATCAGGTGGTGGAGAAGCTGAACAATTCCTTTGGCGTGTGGTGCGGCTTGGCTGATCCTTGTTTGCAGCACTCAAAACACAGCAGCTTTGCTCTGCTCAGTCCCTGACCCCAAGGCACACTTCCCTGGGCACGTTGCTGGCTTTGTCCCACCCTGTCCCTCGATGAAAAGATGAGTGATGAGAAGGAGGCGCCTGGGTGGTGCCACGGGCACCATTCCTGCCCCCACCTGGTGTGCTGTGGTGTGGGCCTGTGAGGAGCAGGAGAAATGGGAACACAGTGGCTGTGCCTGTCACTGACTGCCCCTTCCCATGGCCCAGCCAACCCAGCACCACGTCCCTCCTTTGGCTGGTCACTTGCTTTGCTCTGCTGCCTTCCAACCAGGTGTCAGCCTGCAAGCAGGGAAGGGAGGGAATCTGCTGCCGAAGGCAAAAGCCCAGCTCCAGGCAAGCTCCCTGGTGCCCAGCCCAGCCCCGTGCTGCAATGCTGTGTTCAGTGCGTTCAGTGTCTGCTCTGTGCTCGGAGGCTCTGGCATCAGGAGACAAGGGAGGCTGCCACCTTGCAGCACCCAGGGGTGCTCGGGAAGCTGCTGCAATGGGATGCAGATGCTCCAGGCAGCAGGATCTCCGTTACAGTGCAGTGGGTTTTGAAAGCCCTGAGGACAAACTGAGCTGTGAGACTGCAGCAAACCCCAGGTGAAGCCACAGGGAGGAGCTTGCACACACTGCTGGGACTGGGACACGCTGCGGGGCTGGAACTGTGGCTGGTTTTGCCGAGGGGTTGAAGACCTCTGCATTGCTGATTTACTTCCTGAGGAGTAAGTAACATAACACATGCTGCTCCCCTGCTTCATGGCAATCTCTGCCCTTTGTTGTCAGGATGAAAGCCAAAGGTGGACGTTTTTCAAGGCACTGTTTGAATTACTGTCCTCAGCCTGAGTACTTTTCGTCACTTTTTCCTTCATCAGCCACCCTTTGGGCATTAACCTGCTATTTATGCTCACATTAACCAGGGTCAGCACCAGAAAATGTTCTTGCTCTTGCTTTTGCTCAGCCACCTGGAGAAACAGAGACAGGAGACAGTACCAGACAGACACTAATTTCTACCATGTGTTTCCTGCCAGCGCTGGCCTCGGCAGCTCAGCCACACAAGTCCCTGTGGCAGCAACTGCTCTGTGTGTGCAGCCTTTGGATGTGCACAGGCCTGGCAGAGCTCTGCTGTGGAGTGCCCTGCTGAATGTCAGCAGCCTGACAACAAGAAGGGAGCCAACCTTGGTACTAATCTTCCCACCTCTGGAGCTGTCTGACCCTCAGCAGCTGGCACGCAGCAGCCAGGGGTTTGGTGGCCTGGCAAGATGCTGGCCAGGAATGAGAGGACTCTCTGATGGTTTCTGTAGCCTTTGTCTGCAAGGGGGCAGTGATAGCTCACCTAAGAAAGGTGCAGATGTCTCCCTCCTCCTCTGCACCTCTGTCACTGCCATTGCCATGTGTAACAACCCCAGCACTTGGATGCAGTGGGATTTTTCCAGAGTGTTTTGCTTTGGCCCAGCTTTTGCCCTCGCTGGAGCAGATGGGAGTTTTTACTGCTGACTTTGGGTTTGGGAAACCCAGCAGCCTCCTGGGCCTGTTGGACAGGGGAGTGTGCTGGAGGCTGTTTTCTGCCTGCTGGGGGAGGGACACACTGAAGGATATGCCCAGTTCAAACTCCTTGGAAGTCCTGATGACTTCAGAGCAGAAGCTGGCCAGGAGCAGTCCCCACACATCAGACTGTACACCTCATAATCCTGGCATGGGTAAAGCTGTGGAAACTTTTGTGCCATGCAGCAATGAAGGCAGAGCAGCCCCAAGCCTGATTTCCCCTGGAAGGGAGTTCCCAGCGCCCATGTCCCTCCCTGTGCCTGCCCTCTCCCAGCTCTCCTGCCCTCCTGTGACTTGGGAACCTACTGATCCATTTTGTCCAAAATGGGCAAATAGCAACTCGAGAGATGATTAAAGTCTTCGAGGTTCGTGGGAGCAGGCAGTGAGGTGTGGCAGCTGAGGGAGGTTACAGCAGCAGCCTGGAGTGCCCCTGTGTGAGCAGCCCCCTGGGGCTGCTGCTGCTCCACCTTCTCTGTCAGTCAGAGGAGAAAGTGTGCAGAGATCCAGGCTGCAGCCATTCTGCTCCTCCCAGACCAAACCTTCCCCACAGCTTACAAATGAGTTCATATTCTCATTACTAATTAATTTTTTTTAATTTTGTCTGCACTGGACAAGCTTCTGAGCTTTTGAACCTGGATCCTCCTAAACGCTCTGCCAGGTCCTTTGAGGCTCTCATGCCAGAACCTAGTGCCAAGCTAGGAAGCCTCTGCCTTCAGCAGCATCCTTTGCAGCCACAACAACCTCCTGAGCAGGGAATATAGGACCCTGCCCCAAGATCTCTCCTCACACCAACATCTGCTTTGGGAAACTTCCTGCCTGGAGCAGGAAAGGCAAGAGCTGAAGCTCCCTGCAGGGAGAAGCATCCTTGCCAGCTTTTCCATGACGTTATTTGTTACATCTTCTCTTCTCTCAGTAGATGTGCAACCTTTTTCTGGAGGTAAAAGGATATTGTTGGAAATGTGGTGTTGGAGGGAAGCCTTTCCCCACCCAGCTCTGCTCCTCCAGCCCCTGGAGCAGTGAGGATTGCAAATCACTTCTGACTCTGTTTCTTCCATGCAGTAATTCCTGAAGAAGTGACTCTTCCACAAGCTTCACTCCAGAGACCATGAAGCAGTTTTATGGCTTTTCTTTTTCCTAATTTGAGCTGCTTTGGCCAGTGCAGCTCACGTGGCTTTCCCAAGGCAGCTGATGTCTGGTGTGAGCCCTGCTGTGGCTCCATCTCAGCTGCCATAAGGTTGTTCTTTGCGTGTTACTTCCTTCTCCTGGCCTTGTGTGTTTAGCAAACTGTGGGAACAAGGGATGTAGACTGGGAGAAGACCTCATGCCCATCAGGTCTGCTCACTCTTTCCATCAGCCTGCTGAGTTGCCAAGCCAGCCTGCTTCCCAGAGCAGATTCTCTGTCCCTGTTTCAGTAACCTGGGAGCTGCTGCCATTTCCTTCTGTTTAGCTGCTGTGCAGGGTCTGCCAGCAGAACTTTGCAAAAGGAGTTGACAGTTTAGTTCTGCTTCTCACTGAGGAAAGTGAGGCAAGGAGCAGGGCTGTGTGAAGCAGAGGCTGACCTGGGCAGAGAAGAAAGGTGTCCTGCATGCTGATGCCACATGTCTCTGAAGGCACAAGCCACACTCTATGGGCAGCAGGGGCAGGGAGGAGATTCTGCCCCTCTGCTGTGCTCTGCTGAGCCCCCCTGCAGTGCTGGGACAGCTCTGGAGTGCTCAGCACAGCACAGACAGGGACCTGCTGGAGCAGGGCCAGGGGAGGCCACAGCAGTGCTGGCAGGGCTGGAAGGGCTCTGCTGTGAGGCCAGGCTGGCAGAGCTGGGGGTGTTCAGCCTGGAGAGGAGAAGGCTGCAGGAGACCTTCTGGTGGCCTTGCAGTGCTTAAAGGGACTGATCAGAGAGCTGGGGACAGACTTTGGGGTAGGGCCTGCTGTGGTGAGACAAGGGATGATGGTTTGAACTGAAAGAGGGAGATTTAGACTGGATATGGAGTCCTCTCCCCTCCAGCACTGGCAGCTGAGGGATGCTGACCTCTGCCCACAGACTGGGCAGGTTATTGAGTCCTGTGCCAGCATGGTGCCATCCCCTGCCATCCCTCTTGCCTTCTATGGTCCCCAGTGCCATGGAAGGACTCACTCATGATGTCCCAGGTTGCATTTCATGGGTGAGCAGAGGTCTGAGAACATCCCTGTGCACAGCTCTCAGATCCAGGGTGCTGAAGTCATGACACAAACCTGGCAGCTGAAGTGACCTCATTCCAGAGGATCCAGGATCTCTGTGCAGGCTTTCTGTGCAGGCCAGGGGTTTCATTTCATTCTTGCTCTAACTACCATCTATAGTCCATAAACAATATTGTTTTCATTTAATTCTGGGCACATAATGAATTTCTGTGGGCTTGTTTCCTGTTCCCTGCAATATCTGTGCTAGCTGTGAGGTTTATTTCACAAGCTAGTTATAAATTTACTTCAACTCCCAACTGTTTCATCTTGGGAGCAATCAATAAAAGGAAACATGAGGGAGAATTCAGACCCTTCACATCCACTGAAATTCAGGGATGTAAATCCCACCTCTCACTTTTTTTTTTCCCTCCCCCTCACTTTGTTCCCTGGGTGCTGAGTAATGCTGGAAAAATGCTAAACCCCACAGGGGTATGGGCCAAAGGGGGCATTCTCTCTTCTGTACCCCCAAAATGCCTTCAGCACAAAAAAAAACCCCACTCTGAGTGTTGTGAAGAGGCAGTGAAATCTGCCAACACTGGAGTGTGGGGTGTCAGGAGCCATTCCCTCTGCAGCCACATTTCCATGGCAAGCTCAGGCTGACTTGGCATGTTTGGCCACACTCTGGTCAGCAAAGCTGCTGGGCTTCAGGGCTCTTCCTGCTAGTGAGAAACTGGGATTAGACTTGCTTGAAGCCAAAGCTGGTTCCTGTCCTGGAGATGGAAGGTGGTTGAGGCCCCATCCCTGGAGATATTCAAGGTGAGGCTGGGCAGGGCTCTGGGCAACCTCATCTAGTGGAGGGTGCCCCTGGTGACTGCTGAGGGGTTGGGCTGGAGGAGCTGTGGAGGTCCTTTCCAACCCAAACCATGCCATGGTGAATGTGCTCTACTCTTGCTCAACTCTCTGGTTTACTTTCCTGGGCCAGAGTGGTCAGGCACTGGCACAAGCTGCCCAGGGAGGTGGTGCAGTCAGCATGCCTGGAGGTGACCCCACACATGGGAAAACCACATAGATGTGGCACTCTGGGACATGGTTTAGTGGGGATGGTGGTGTTGGGTTTGATGACCTTAGAGGGCATTCCCAGCCTCAGTGATCTCTTGGTTCTGATCTGCCCTGCCTGGTCACAGCATCAGCTGCTGCTGTCTGCTCTGCCCTCGGTGTCCTGAGTGCTTGGCACAGGCTGCAGGATGCCAGCTTTCCTTCCTCTGCTGGGCCCTTCTGTGCCTCCCTGCTGACACACTGTGATCACAGCTCACATCTGGCCATCAGCAGCAGACTCAGAGCAGCAGATAGAGATTTAATTTTCTAGATTTAGCCCCTTTATTTTTTTGCCAGCAGTGGGAACCCTCGGAGCTGCTGAGCACTCTTTTGAAAACCCTGCCAAAAAAGTGCCTGACTTCTCCTCTCACTTGTGCAGGCTGCTGGGAGACTGCTGGCAGTGTCAGTCTGCTGTAAATAAAAGGAAAATCAGGAGCAGGCTCCCCAGGTCTCTGAGACCCAGCTGGGACTCTCCCTGGCATCCTGTGGGTTGCTGCTTCTGCCATCAGGTACTGCTCAAGGGGGAGTGAAAAATATCAGCACCCAGCCCTGGTCTCTTACAGCCACATTTTCCTGATTTGCTCTTCATTATTATCCCAGGATCCCAGCATGGTGAGGTTGGAAGTGACCTCTGGAGATCATCCAGTCCAACCCCCTGCTCAAGCAGGGCACCCACAGCAGCTGGCCCAGAAGCACAATGTCCAGGTGGCGTTGGAAGCTCTCCAGAGGAGACTCCAAACCTCTCTGGCAGCCTGCTCCTGGGCTCTGCACCCTCACACCAAAGAATTTTTTCCTCATGTTCAGATGGAACCTCCTGGGTTTCAGCTTGTGCCCATTGCCCCTTGTCCTGTCACTGGGCACCACTGGAAAGAGTCTGACTCCATCCCCTTGCTCCCCACCCTTTGGCTCCTGCTGACTGTTGATCAGATCCCCTCTGGGGCTGCTCTTTTCCAGGCTCAGCAGCCCCAGGGCTCTCAGCTTTGCTCCTCACAGAGCTGCTCCAGTTCCCCAGCACCAAGAGCCAGCTGCTCACTGCACCTCTGTCCCTTTTTTCTTGCTGCATTTGTGCAGAGCCACTAACAAATAAGAGCTGCATTGTGCCTCGGCTGATCTTTGTTTTGCTTGAGGGCAGACCCCAGAAGCCTTCTGCCTTTCCTTTTTTTCCCTGGAGGTTATTTTTCTCAGGCTTCTGTCACCTTGTCTGACCTTGAGCACTTCTCTTTCTCTCCATTGCTGTGGGCTAAAAGCAGAATCAACAGGACCTGTTCATGAGATGCAAGAAGTCAGTCTGCCTTGTGAAACAGGGACAGAGCTTGAAAGGTTCCTGTTCCCAGCCTCCTGGGCCTGTGCCAGTGCTCATCATCCACCCCAGTGCTGAGTGGACTAAACTCAGCTGAACCACCTTAAGTTAGCAAACTAGTGAGTGGATGAGCAATTCATTTGCAAGAACAAATTCTGCACCCAGAGGTGTTGCCAGCCCTGTGGTGCTCTCATAGTAAACTAGGCCTTGCCACTGAATTCAGACATGGTTTAGGACATGGTGGTGGTAGCTGAGAGCAGAGTAGGCTTTTGTGATGAACCAGTTTGGATTGATTTTGTATGGTTTTGCTCCCTACTTTTCAGCTCAGCTTAAACCTCCCAGCCCTAATGCTTTGTGATAGAGCAGCAGGCTAAAGTCCCAGGAGCCAGAGGAGGTGTGGATGCTCAAAGCCCAGCAGCTGTAAACCACCTCAGTGCAGTTGCAGCAACAGCCTTAGGAGGGTCAGGTCAGGCACAAAAAGAAAGGCCAAGAGGTCTTAAGATCTGTCAGTCAGAACTGGCTTTGGACCTCTTCAAGTCACACATCCTCCATGCTCACTCCTAGGGTGAGATGTTGGGATGAGGGCAGGAAGGAGAAGGCAGAGCATGATCCCATTGCCCAGAGTGGGGCAGTTCAAAGGTGAGCACCCAGTGCTGCAGGAGTGGGATGAGAGCAGGTGGGAGGGTGAAGGTGGAGCTTCAGTTGTGAGGTTTAACTGTTCTGTGTCCCAGGATGTGCTCTCTTGTGCTGCCCTCTGCTCGGTTAGCTGCCCAAGGGATGGTGAAAAGGCATGGAGCAGAGAATCACAGAATCACAAAGGTTGAAGGATCACCTAAGATCATCCAGTCCAGCTACCCACCCACCAGGGCCACCAAACTGTGTCCCCAAGTGCCATCCCTGCATGTTTTACAAACACCTCCAGGGATGGTGACTCCACCACCTGCCTGGGCAGCCTGCTGCAATGCCTGACCAGTTCTGTGTGCACAGAGCCCAGCAGATGGCTTTTGTCTGCAGAGCTGTGAAGCAGACAGCCCCCTGAAATGTAAATCCTGAATCACTCGGGGAGTGAGCCTGGCTGGCAGCTCTGGTATGGAAACTTCACACTCTTCTTTTCCTGCTCCAATTTCTCTTGAAGCTGTTACCTCAAGGGAGGGGAAAAGCCCAACAACAAGTTCTCTGGGTGTCTTGGTGGTGTTTAGGAGATGTCCCAGCATACAGGCTGTTGTGGAAATGCAGAGGAGCATGCAGCAGAGCTGACTCCAGAGCTGCATCCCAGCATCATCCCCACAGGCACAAGCAGCTCCTGCTGGGGATCTGCCCTGTGGCTGTACAAGTAGATGAGGGACTGCAGCTCCCCAGATCCCAGCCAGCCAGTGCAGAAGGCTCTGGTGCAGCTGCACAGGGCTGCCCTCGGTGCTGCTCCCCCTGCAGAGCTGATGGCTTTGTTGGTTTGCCCAAAAAGCTGGAGCTCAGCTCCTTGGCTGCTGCTGCTGGGAACCCCTGGAGCCAGGTCCACGTGGGCAGGATTCGTTCCATAGTAATTTGTGCTCAAATTCAAGTCAGCAAATACACAAACTAGCTCCTGGGGGTGAATCCAAGGAAGCCAGAACCTTGAGGAAGAGCAGCTGGAGGATGATTCAAACCCACCTTTGTGCTCGGATCGGCCCAGGATGCCTCACCCTGCCCAAGCTGCCAAAAGCAGGTAGAAACAACAATGCAGTTCCCAGGGGTTTGCTCTTCCCAGCAGCTGAGGGCACTCCACGGAAAAGCTTTTCACTTGCTGCTTTGGTGCTGCCATTCTCAGCTCTGGTCAAGACACACAGGAGGGAAGGTACATGATAAAATCAGGGTGGGAACAGCCTGGTGTGGGATTACTGGGATGTTTCAGTGGAAATTTGGACCTGGATCCTTGTTTCCCACTCAGATCTGAGCCTGTCCTCTTGCTGAGTTTCCTTTGACATTTGCAGCTTTTAAAAAAAAAAAAATATTTTTTTTTTTTTTAAAGGGACTCTTTGTAACCTGAAATTCAAACCCCAACCCACTGCTCAGCAGAGATTCTCACACTTTGCAGTCCTGGGGAACTGCTGCTCTGCAGCACATCTACCTGGGACCACCCATGGGATGCTCCATGAGCATTTAGAAAGAATTTACAAATGCCTCTTCTCTTTGTAGGAGGTCTACAGTCACAGGATCACAGAATTAGGCAGG
>VWYK01117025.1:0-28136 GCA_013399775.1 Semnornis frantzii | reverse complement strand
ATGGTTCCTTCCTGCTGTAAGGGGAGATATTCCTCCAGGCTGTGCAGCACATGGATTTGTTTGCGATGGTACCAGAATATTAGTTTTTGGAGGAATGGTGGAATATGGAAGATACAGTAATGATTTATATGAATTGCAGGTAGGAAATATGTGAAGGTATTTTAGTTTTGAGGACTACTTTATTTATCTGCTTATAGACAAACATATTACCAACTGCAGAGGAAAGTTAGATGAGCTTTGCTATGCTCCAGGAAGAATAAACTCTTAATAGATTCTGAAGATGGAGAAAATCTGAATAACTCTGAAAAAGAGACATCCCTCTCGCCTAAGCAAAGTATAACATATTTAATATTTTATGAAGGTTAGCTCTTATGTGTCCCTCATCATTCCCTTAAAAATAATTCAGAAAATATACAAGTGTTAATCTTATCGGAATCCTGTTGACTATGAATGACTATAAACAAAGATATTTCTGAATATATTTTCCTTTAAGGCAAGTAGATGGCTCTGGAAAAAAGTAAAACCTCAAGCTCCTTCCACTGGATCACCACCATGTCCTCGGCTTGGCCACAGCTTTTCTTTATATGGTAACAAGTGCTATTTATTTGGTGGCCTGGCAAATGAAAGTGAGGATTCAAATAATAATGTTCCCAGGTATGCTGATTTGGTTTGAATTCAGTGTCTTTAAATATAAATTGCTAGATATGACAACTTTGAAGAGGAGCATTCTAGGGAGTCTGTCCTGTATACCAAGTCTTCACATTTGTATTATTTGTGCAGTGCAGGAGTTACATGCTAAAAACCTTAAATGTTTCTGCTATTCCTGCAATATCTAAACACTGACAGCTCTGATACTTTTGAAGGGAAACCTGAGTGGTATTTTTTCCTAGCATTTTGGGTGATGGTTTTAAGAATGTATTCTTTATTAGAATGACTTAAATCAACTTAAGTCTCATGAGTCATCAGGGAATTCACAACAGAAGTTTCCTCTGTAATGCTGTGGAAAACAGGAATTCATCTGGAAATTTTTTTAAAGTAACAGCTAAAGTTGCATTTATCAACAAACTGCTGTAGCGATGAAGTTTTCTATTCACCAGCAGTTCAGAGTGCCTATATCCAGTGAGCTATAAACTGGTAATTTTCAGCTCAGCAGACAAGAGGTATCTGGTGTGAATGCCAACATTCAAAGACCATTATCTAAAAATAACTTGCTGATAGACAATTAAGTCATTTGTTGCTGAATCTGTTGGCCAGCCTGAGGACATCAGAACAAAAGCAGCTCCTTTTCACCTTTATTGTCTTAGAGTTGCAGAAATTGATCTCTAATGTCCCATGTCATCATGTATTTCTTACACCTTTGTGGTTTATTCCGAGTCTGTCCATACGTAGTGATTTCTGCTAATGTCATTTGTCAGTGTTGGTTGCTTCATGTAATACACTGTATCAAGTGTGATGTGAAAGTATGTCTTCTTTAGAGGCAACAAGTTATAATAGTACTTTTGATTTAAATCCATTTAGTTTTGTCCACAATGCTGCAAAATGTTTTGAGATTTTAAAAATTTGCACTCTCCCAGGTTAAAAGTGATCAAACTTTAAAACTGACTTGCAATCTTGCTTCTAAGTGAAATTTTCATGCTTTGACAATAACATCCTAGATATTTAAATGATTTCTATGAATTGGAGCTGCAACATGGTTCTGGCGTTGTCGGATGGAGTATTCCTGTGACCAAAGGAGTCTTGCCATCTCCTCGAGAATCTCACACAGCCATCGTGTACTGCAGAAAAGATGTAGGAAGTCCAAAGATGTATATTTTTGGAGGCATGTGTGGCTGTCGGCTTAATGACCTCTGGGAACTTGACATAGGTGAGTTGATTTGCCAGCGTACGTCAGTGCAGGGACCTTAATGGCAAAAAGGAAAAATTCTAGTATATAATGATTAACAACATGATGAGGTGCAGATATTATTGAGACACCATAGTGTGAAAAGCATAGATTTTTAAATTAATTAGATACAGCATTGTTTGAATGTATTTTCCTCAGCAATTGTCGTTACACTCTGAGATTGCCTTAAAGTCTTGGTTTTCAGTGATAAACAAGTTGAATCACCTTATTGAAACAAAAAGGTATCTTTTTGATAAACTGAGAACCAGCTAGTTTGTCAATGTTACTTGTGGATTTTAAAGGAAGTTTTAAGTGCTTGTTACTACACTTTCTTTCTTAAAACAACCATCTTAAAAAATTCATATTTTCTTGAATGTTTAGAGACATGTTCACTCTAAAAATCCAGGAAGTGAAATACACAGTAACAAATGTTTTGAGGGTTTCTATTCTTTCTCTTTTAGAAACCATGACCTGGTCAAGACCAGAAACAAAAGGAACAGTACCACTTCCTCGCAGTCTCCATACAGCCAATGTAATAGGAAACAAGTATGTCTGTTGTTAAAAGCTCAACTCTAGAAAGGTACACCTAGTAGGAGAATGATGATGCTTATCCACTACTGCTCAGTATAAACCAACAGCCCTGTAGAGTATTTTTCTGCTTCTATTATCCTACCTCAGAGGAAATTAAAAACTTCCATTGTTAAGGGTATCAAACTGTTAGCTTGATACACTTAATCACCCATCTGTTTGATTGTAGGATATTTGTTTGGTAACCTTTGATTGTCCCATCCAGTAGGACAATCTGTCCAGGCCACAAGCATCTTTCCAGGCTTCCTAATGCACCTTGATGCATTCTGGGTCAGTCTCAGCTGGACCTGAGCTGGTTCTGTCAAGAGCCAACTTTAGTGCCTCTGTGTCTGTGACACAGTGAAGTAGCTATGCAAGGAAGCGGCCCAAAGAGTAGTACTAGTTCTAGGTAAAATCACTGTACTCTATGCCTCATTACTTTGTTTCTTGCCAACATGGTTTGGCAGATAGTATTCATAAAATGGACTTTTAAACATGAGTTCAGTCCATCTTTATATGGACAAGCTGGTTTGTGGAGAAAGAGGTGAAAGGGGAAAGAAGTATGAAAGCTGTGTAACTTATGATCCAACAGCTTTGCTTTTAATTATTTCCTTAATACAGGCTATAAACTACTAATACTTTATGCTTTTGAATTTTGACACAGTTAGCAGTCTTCTAATTTTAGAATAGCTTATGGAGATGTTTTTAATAAAAGAATGTAGAATTCTGTGTACATGTGTGATTTTTGGAGAGTATGAGTAGATTGGTGGTTTGTAAAAAGATACAGTGTTATCTTCTGTTTCTGGGAAGCTGTTGGAGGAGTTTGCATTTTGTTAGTTACTTTTTTTACTCCGTTCACTTACTCAAAAATTTCAGAAGGTAGATGCCTACAACAGTATGTTTTCAAGAGAGAAAACACAAATGAAATCTGCTGAAAACCACAACTGTAAAGCACTGGGAGTTTTCTGTTTTGTCCTAGTTTGAGAGAGCACATGCAGCAGATCTGGGTGTTAATTGGCTTTTCTTTTCTTTTTCCCCTCTTACCTATTTTCCTGTGTTTCAGAATGTATGTTTTTGGTGGATGGGTTCCACAGTCAACAGGAGGTGAAATTTCTACTCATGACGGTGAATGGAGATGCACCGGTTCATTCTGTTACCTTAATTTGGGTTAGTGTTTCTGCCTTCCTGGGAGTGGGCATTTTTTATTTTGATTTTTGAATTAATTTTGAATTAATACTACCTTAACAGAGCAGAAAAAGTATTTTGGAGATCCTGAGAAGTTTTAGGGTACACAGTTGGAATCCTAATTGCCTAAAAGACACGCCAGTTTTTTACATCTTTCTTATGAAGTAGTGTTTTTTAATTATTACTAAATGGTTGAATTTTCAGTAGGTTTGCTGATGAAAATCTTGGCTGATACACGTCAGTACTAAGTAATATAAATACTCCTTCATTTATAGAAGAACACAAAAGACAGATCCTGAAATTAATTTTGCTAAACAATTAGGGTACTAGCCTTGAATCCTCAACTTCTGATCTTGTATTTTCCTGAGGCACAACCATAAGTCAAAAATTCATCCTGTGTCAGTTGATCATATCTTGCAAACTAATTGTAACTGTCTCTTTGTAACATTGCAAGTTTTAAATGTAGTTGTCTGTACCCCCAGCGGTGATCTGTTTCAATTTTCTCTGAGCAATTAAGTGTATTCTTAACATGCCAATTAAAATGTTAATCTTGTTAATTGCTTGTTTTGGAAAACATCTGGAAACTAAGTTTTCCGAGTTTCATTTACTAGATACCACAGAATGGATAGGGCTGATCTCAGATTGCCAGGAGGATAAGAGTAACTCGCTACCAGGTCCACGAGCAGGACACTGTGCTGTAGCAGTTGGCACTCGTCTGTATATCTGGAGTGGTCGAGATGGTTACAGAAAAGCTTGGAACAATCAAGTTTGCTGCAAAGATCTTTGGTACCTTGATACTGGTGAGTCAGAGATAAATAAGAGATTTGTACTATGTTCCATATTTTATTAAAGTGGGAAGCTGTCTGCACTGATGATCAGAACATCTAAAGTTGCAGCAAACTCTATGCTTTAAAGCTTATTTAAATAAACCATGCTTCACTGTTGATTGCTTGATGCTTACAACTGTCATTTAAACTGAAAGTATTTGGAAGGCTTCTTTAAAGCCTCTGAAAGAACTTGGTGGCTAGAGTTTATATTGTATGCCAGTCAGTAGATACAAGATGCTAAAGGGTGTTTTACTTAAACTTAAGGTTCCTGCCCTCTCTTCTTGGTGATATTTTCCTCTGCTTCTTATTCTTTTACCAACCCCTTCCTTCTCTTGGGATTATTGCTGCTGCTGCTTCCTCATCTCTTGGACTGCAAAAGATACTGTTGAATCTGCTATTCTTAGTGCTCAAAACTCTGTTCAACACCAATTATTCATTAGTAGCTGGCTTGATGGCAGGACCCTGAGGTGATACTGGGAGAGAGATATCTAGTCTAGTACTTGTGGGAGGGAGTTGTCATCTGCTCAGGTGGAAGTGTGAGAATGGCTACTGAAGACTGAAACATTTAGGAGATTAAGGCTTCGAGGAGACCTTGTAGTAGCCTTCCAGTATCTGAAGGGGACCTACAGGAAAGCTGGGGAGAGGCTATTTACAAGGTCTTGTAATGACAGCATGAGGAGTAAGGGGTTTAAACTGGCAGAGGGGAGATTTAGACTGGATGTTAGGAAGAAGCTCTTTACAGTGAGGGTGGTGAGACACTGGCACAGGTTGCCCAGGGAGGTTGTGGCTGCTCCCTCCCTGGAGGTGTTCAAGGCCAGGTTGGATGAGGCCTTGAGCAGCCTTTTCTAATGGGAGGTGTCCCTGCCTGTGGCAGGGGGCTGGGACTAGTTGATCTTTAAAGTCCCTTCCAACCAAACCATTCTATGATTGTGTCTGCCTTTCCTTAGCTTTTTTTCTTGTTTGTTTGTGTGTTTGTGTTTTTTTTTTTTTTCTTCAGGAAGGTTAGAAGAAAGAGAATAGCAGGGGAGGGATGTGTGTAGGAGTGCAACCTAGTCAGGCGTCAAGGCAAATGAGAGGAGCCGGTCATTGGCACTGAATTGTGCCTAGGCTTCAACCTCTGCAGAAAAAGTTTGAGGGAGAGCTCACTTTATCTACAAAGAAGACGCAAAAAGAAAGCACAATCTTCTGGGAATGCATAAAGCTTTAGGAGCCAAAGAGCTGCTGTGCAGCCTTTTAGGAAAGGATGAGGATCTCTTGTTTCTGTAATGTTGTATATAAAACTTAGACAGATCCAGCAACAGCAGAGACATTAAAAAACAAAGCATCAAAACTTCATCATTTTCAAACCCTCTAGAATAGCACTTTATAATTCTCTGATTTGAAGTGCCATTGTCAACAATGGTTTCTTGAAACTGGTATATATTGTACATAAGTGAAAGAGGAGCTGTTGGTTTTGCTTGCATTATATAGATACTTCTTAAACATATAAAGGAGGGCAATTTCAAACATGCCATCTGTGTTTTGTTGGTTTCTTGTAGAGAAACCTCCAGCGCCATCGCAGGTACAACTGATTAGAGCTACAACCAACTCTTTTCAAGTGAAATGGGATGACGTACCTACAGTTGAAGGATACCTTCTTCAATTGCATGCTGACTCACCAGTACCATCAGCGACTGGAATACATGCTGCTGGGGTTCCTGAGACCTCAGTGCTGAGTTCACAAGGTAGTGGTCAGATCACATTATGCTAATATTTATGCAAAGGTAGAGGATTTCATATAAGTAATCAATAGGAGTTTTTTGTTTTGAAAAAATAATTGGAGACCCTATTTCTTTGGTTGTCCTCAAAGTGGGTGCATTATAATTATGGAAATTTCAGCATTGGCATGTCTCTGTCAGTTTTGGCCAGCTATCTCAATATGAAGTTATTTGTACAGTGTAGGGCACGAACCAAGAAAGGAATCAACAAGGAAGGGATTTTATATGATTTTTTTTGGCCATGCAATTTTATTTCAGTCTAACAATGAAGTCTTCTTTCAGGGAACTTTGGGTCTCAGTCCTGCTTACTGGAATAGATTCCAACAAAATGAGTTTTACGTAACTAATTGGAATTTGGCTTTGTTTATCTGAAAGGTGGCTCTTCTCTACATCAGAGTCCACAGTCATTGCCTAGTGTCCCTTATCCAGAAGTAAAGGTGGATCATCCCAGCCCAACAAATAATGTCATTCCTAATAACGTAAGTGCACACTGAAAAATGCATAAAGTGGCAAAGTAGCCTGGGAATGAGAGAACTGTCATTCTACTTTTGTGATTGACAGTTTTTGAAGTCGTCTTCCTGGTAATGCAGAAAGGAAACTGCACTCTATTGACTTCCAGAATGGTAACTAGGAGCCTGATACCAGTAGAAATCCTATTAATCCTTAAAATATTGGTGACATAAAAGTGGGAGGCAAAAAGGATAAGGCATATTCCTTCTTTGTTAGTATTTTTGTGCTGGTCTGCTTAGTCATAGGTTCCTACTGCAGCATAAACCAGTTACCTATTTTGATTGTACAGCTGCATATGTTCCACTGCTTTGCCAATTTAAAGCAAAGAGAGAGGACAAACTTTAGATGAAGGCTCATATTTTAAGAAATGTAGACCTTTTCTTAATTGTCCAAGGCCTCGGGTTTGTATGAGAACTATAATATATTATTGTAGAAAACACATGTGGAAGTACTATAAATTTTACTAATAGTATGTGCTAGGAAACCAAAGGTTGAAAGCCTCTGTTACTGTGAATTTTTTTTTTTTTGGACCCTATCCCCTTGAATTCCCCCAGCAGACTAAATTGTATGTCAATGAATTTCCACAGCATAAGTGTGAGCTCACTCTTAGGTAGAACGTTGTGTGTGTTAGGGGCACTTCGGAGTCAGCTTAAGAGTTTGAGTCTTTGTTTTGTAATGGCTGAGATAAGGTGGATTGTGAGGTTGGTGTCTTGTTTTAGATAAAGTACTGGGAGGGATTTGTTGGAAGATTTTTGTTTACTGCTTTCAAGCAAATATTTTCATGCCATTTTCTGACCTTTGCAGTTAAACATTAACAATATGTTGCTTTGATTAGGTTCAAGTTTCCCTTTCATCCAACTCATTAAAAGTAGAAGGAAAAGAAAAGGTTGCAGCATCTGAAAACAAGATAACACAGGAGATGATGAAAAAACATGCAGATGCTACAGGATTTAAAGACTCAAATGCCCCGTCTCTTTTGCCCGTTTGTGCTTCAAGTAAGATGACTATTTTTAAGTTCTAGTTTAAAATCAATCTTGTAAACATAAAATGAGATTACTTCTGTCTTGGAATTTAAAGAGCTTTGTGTTTAAAAACCCACAACTTGTGCTATTTATTACTGTAAATATTTTAAGAAGATACAAGGAAAAGTGGAACTCAAAGTTGTTTGAAGTGTTCCAAGGAACGTGAATTTCTCTCTGTATTCATTATTATGATGGCAAATGTCTCTTTAAACATAAATAGCATTTTTTAACATCAAAGAACACTCTGACAGGGCCACGCTCATTTTAAAACATTGAGGTGATAACAACTCCAGGTTCTCTTTGACACTGTTTCTGTCTGTTAGCAGGGGAAAGCTATTAGCTGATGTAAGATTTTAGGCAATGTAGAGAGGAGCTTGTTTGTCTCTTATTGACGAGGAAATAGAAGATGACATTTCACTGAAGTGCCTTAAGTTCAGTGTGGTGAATCCAGGCTCAATCACCTAATTTGTGTATGTTTGACTTCTGTGTAATTTATAGGTTCTTGGATTTTCATTTTTTTTTTTCCCAGTGCAATTTAGTATTGTGTACAAAATTGGAATCCTTTTGCTAAATGAGAAACCAACTTATGGTTAACCTTAAGTCTGTGATACCGATTTGTGTGGCTGGTTTGTTGGGATGTGTTGTTTTTTCCCAAATGAATTCTTTCTTAACTAAATAGATGTAGAATAGCAAACTTCAAACGAATAATTTTTATATCACTGTTTACATATATCTGTGTTTGACTGCAAACAGGCTCTGGAGTTAACTGCTTTATTTAGATATATATTATCACATCTGTTCTATCCTTCATCTGAGCTATACTTTGGTTTCATGTGACACTAAAGGCATTAGATCAAGTTGAGATTTGTTAGGTGTTATCAGTATTGAAGTTTGGTTAATATTTTCTTTTTTTTTTTGAGGTCCTCAGACTACAGCAAATGTAGGTGAATTGCATGACTTGGACAAACGAACTGTAAATCCTGATGCTTCTGTATCCAGTACTGTCTCCAGCACACAATCTATGGTAACCCAGCAGGCTGTTAAAACTGAATCATCAAGTACAAATGGGGCAATTGTTAAAGATGAAACTTCACTAACAACATTCAATTCAAAATCTGAAGGTTTGAAATGTGTTTCACATACTGTATTTTGAGCCATATATATTTAAGGCCATCAGAGTTCTTCTAGTGTTGTGGGATCCCTATTTTGACTAGTACCTGGGACTGAGATGGGGCTTTGGGCGTTGAGGACCTTGGGCAGCCCGGGTGACCTGTTGTGATGTAAACATCTCTTAAATTCAGGATATTCCTTGTATGTATTTGTAAACCACTTTGTTTGCTGTAAGTGGAAAGTCCTTTGCATCTTCATTTATACAGAAGCCCATTTTCTAAACAGCGGTGGCAGCCAGTCCTGGTACCCACATTCAGCTTTCATTCAATGATTATTTAGTCAGCAAGAGCAACCTTAGATGGTTTTGAACAATTAACCTCTGTAACAAATATGTCCAGTTAACATGGCTAGTGAAATGTGACCTCTTCACAATCTGCTTGAAATACCCAAAATAAGCAGTAACACAGAAACTAAACATAGTGGTATTTTTTTTCATGCTTTGCTTTGCATAAGTATCAACAGGCTGTGCTTCTCATTGTTTTCAGTGTTAAGTAATGAACTGCATTCTGTTACTGATGCTGTGTGAGGAGTGTGTTTTAATACCAAAGCCCAGAAACACAAGTATAGAATAATAATATTCCCTTGTGTTGCTTACTTGCTTTGACTTATGATCTGGGTGTGGGCTTTTTTTGTCCTTTAAGATTCCATTTTAAATTTTAATGTTCTTTTCACATTTATGAGGGTTGTTTAAAGATGAACTGCTTATGGTCAGAATTCAGACTGTGTTAATGTCAGAAAAAATGCATTAAGATTTTATGCTTAGACTATTCATACAGTGTCATCAGTACATGCCTCAATCTGGTATTTAGATTATTTGTTCGCAAATGTTTCATATGGATTTCAGAATTCTGCCATTTTTGAGGGTTTTCAAGTCCTGCCTTCCGTTTGTGTTATCTCTAGCATCCTGTAGTGCCAGGCTCTTAGCAATTGTTCTGTGAATATGATGCAAGCCAAAATTAGTTGCTTGTGTTGCAAATAGAACTGCATGCAGAAGAAGTCTGAGACGTACTTTTGTAAATGAGTGTTGAGGTCAACTTTTGTGCTCTGTGGACTTTGTGTTAAGTTTCTGTCACTTAAGCTTTTTGAACATAACTTTTTGTTTCTAGCTGCTGAAACTGCTTGTACTGTGCCTTCGACAAGGGTTAATACTGGACAGACAAATGATTCACACTCCTCTGTAAGTCTGAAAGAGTATGCTCAAATTATTGTTCTGCTGATTAGTTGTAAAGGATCTCCTGTTTTCCTTTTAATTATGTCTCTGAAAGAAAAGTAGCCTATATTTAGGGCTTGAAGTGAATAATACAGGGGTAAACATTCCTGTTGTAAAATGAATAGCATTGTGTGGGCTCAACTTGAGTCTAAGTAGCAGTTGTGTAGTTGGGAGGAGATCCAAGTATGTGTTTCAGCTGTTGAATCTTTTTTATCAACTGGCACAGTGGACTGGCCTCTCTGCATGATGTGCAAACGTGAAATGTGTTTCTGTATGCAGAACAGAATTTGAAATGATTTGTTAGATGAAACTAGTGTTAGCTGCTGATCTAAGGGTCTGAAACGTAACTAAACTGACATCTTGATGTTTTTCCCTAGAGGAGATGGGGACTGGCTATGCAAGCTGTAAATACTGCCTGAAAAAGTAAATGCCTCCTATTTCATCTGCTTACAACTTAATACACAAAACTAAGGTGCCACTGTTGCCACTAAAAGAGAGGAGCTAAAGATGGGAAGAAACAGCTGCTGCTAAAGGGTTGGGGTGCTTCTGCAAAGAACTGCTGTCACCTCTGCTCCTTTTCCATGCAAGCAGGGTCATAGCCTGCCTGTGCAGGGTACACTGACCATGCAGACACTCTCCCTGGTGCTTGGAGTCAGGCAGGGAAGATGGGTTTATCTTTCTGGTTCAGTCAGGAACAGTTTCCATGCTCTCCACCACCGTCCTTCCATGCCACAGCAGAGGCCCTGTTCTTAGCTGCAAGCGAGTTCAGCAGTGGCTCGAAAAAGAGTGTGTTTGGGGCTGAGGTGTAGCTGAATCCCAGGTAGAGCTACCGATGTTGTGCTACCATGCTGTGAAACTTCTTGAACCCTGAGTGAAAATAACTCCTACAGACACCTGGTTCTACACATGAAGCTTCTTCCTCTGCCTGTTGAGAGTGTCAGAAGTGACATCCCAACTGTTTGCTGTGTTTTTGTTGGTGGTTTTTTGGGGTTTTTTTTTACATGATGGACTTTGTTTAAATCAATGTGTAAGAATTAGTTGGTTTGAACAGTATTTTAGTAACAAATGCCTATTCATTTGAAGTATAAGAAAGTAGTGCTGGTATAAAAGGAGGCTGTCTTACCTGTACCTAGACTTTTTTTTTTAAAATCTTAATATCACATAAAAGTATGAGTAGTCTACATAACATGTTCTTCAAATACTAGAAACCTCCACAAAGACAGATGGCTCCAGTAAAAACAAGAGACCGGCAGTGGTATGATGTTGGAATTTTTAAGAACAACAGTGCTGTGGTGAGCCAGTTCTACTTACTCCCAGAGGAAACAATGAGTGCCTCTAACAAGGTAGCTGCTAATTCTTCTCTGATGTAACTTGCACATACCTGTTTTGGAATCTGTTGCTCACGTGCTTGATAAACTGTGGGATTTCCTGCTACTGCAGCAGGATCTGATGCTTGTAGGAGTTTTAGATTTTATGACCTTCAGGTGTTTTGCTCACCTTATTTTTTGCTGTTTGCTAAGTCAGATGCATTGTTGTAGGATAATATGGAACATCTTATTTTGCTACTGTTGTTTCCATATTTCTCTTTCTAGCAAACTTTAAATTTGCTGAAACTTCACATCAGTAAAAATTCTTAAACTAAAAACCCCACAACTTCTTCATGTTTTATTTTGGTACAGCACTGAAATGTTTCAATCAAAGTTTCTTCTGTTTTCAGAACCTTTGCTTATAAATTGCTACAAATACCACTAAGACTTAGGTTGGGCTGTTTAGCAAGACTAGACATGGAGCTCTAATGGGTTTTGTATTAAATTTCTCTAACTTACTGTTTCCTATAAAAGTTTATATATGAAAACTTGCAAAAGTGTTGCTGTTTTGATGGTGAAAGTGTAAGCTAGTGATGTTCTAGCAAACTACAAATAAAAACCCATGGGTGTATGTTTTCCTGAGACAGGAATAGAAGAACAGAACACTTTCTTTGAAAGCACCTCTCTATAAATATTGCTCATCTTAGCTTTAAAAAGCACAGTACATTTTACAACGTTTACATTGATTGTGGTTTCTTATACATTATTCAGAAAGAAAATAGTTCCACTGGAAGTTTCAAGGATGCATCAATGCATATTTAAACATGGAAGTACAGTGGCATGTAGTGTTTCAGAGCCTGCTTGTTACTAACTTAGTATGCTTTTCTTTTAAAAAAAACATTTTGCCTACCTACATGTCATATTGCAGCTCCTAACTATAGAAATAACTGGCTTTGAAAGAAAAATACTCTTAGGACAGAAGAATATACTAGTAATAAATTATACAGTTGGAAATGCTAATTTGCATTTACTCTCCCCAAGAAACAAAAAGGTGCAGTTGAATTTAAATAACTGAAAAATCTAGTTTTGGTTAGAGATGTAGTCTCATACTGCATCTTAGATCAGCTGTTTTGAGGTGAGTTTTTGTCTCAGTCAGAACCTTTTTGTAAATTCTGATTTAAGTACAAAAGTATCAGATTTTTTTTTCAGTTTCAATTCAACTTATTAGTATTGTTTTGTTGCTAACTACTTTTTTATATATATATATTTTTAGGCTAAGTTGTGTTTAGAATAGTTTTAAGTTAACGCATGTTGCTTTATTTTCAGATGGAAAGTGCAAATGTCCCAGACTACAGGTTACTTAAGAAACAGGATCTTTTTCCAGGCACAGTGTACAGGTTCAGAGTTGCTGCAATTAATGGCTGTGGTGTTGGGCCTTTCAGTAAAATCAGTGAATTCAAAACTTGCATTCCAGGTTTTCCTGGAGCACCTTCAACAGTCAAAATCACCAAGGTGAGTAGATAGTCCAGTTGGAAGCCTGTGGCTAGTGATGTTCCCCAGGGTTCAGTAGTGGCTCCAGTTTTGTTCAGTATCTTCATCAGTGACCTGGATGAGAAGATTGAGTGTACCCTCAGGAAGTTTGCTGATGATACAAAACCAGGGGCTGTAGCTGACACCCCATCAGGCTGTGCTGCCATGCAGTGAGATCTAGACAGGCTGGAGAGCTGGACAAAGGCAAACCTCATGAAGTTCAGTAAGGACAAGTTCAGAGACCTGCATCTGAGGTGGAATAACACGAGGCGCCGGTTGCCTAGGGGTTGTCTGGGTCTGTGGAGAAACACCTTGGAGTCCTAGTGGACATCAAGGTATCCATGGGACAGCAATGTGCCCTTGTGGCTAAGAGGGCCAACGGCATCCTCAGGTGCATCAAGAAGAGTGTGTCTGGCAGGTCTAGGGAGGTTCTTCTCCCCTTCTCCTCTGCCCTGGTGAGACCACACCTAGAATACTGTGTCCAATTTTAGGCGCCCCAGTTCAAGAGAGACAGGGATCTGCTGGAGGTCCCTTCCAACTCTGAACATTCAGTGTTTTTGTGATAGGTAATTCTACTTCTGATTCTAGTCACAAGCTTAATCTCAGATATTTTGGCTTTAGTTGGGTGGTTGTTGTTGTTTATTTTTTCCAAGTTAAAAAACTAATATAAAATAATGTCAAATGCTCACTTGGTTAATTCTGCTCATTGTAAAATTCTTTAAGACATCTGCTATAAAGAATTATTAAGACTTAATGATCACATTAGCAGATACGCATCTTAGGCATCAGGTCAGTCTGATCATTCTTTCTGCATCCATAATCTATAGAATGTTTACTGTGCTTTAAGGAAAAAAAAAAGGCAAAAGGCACATCCCCACCTCTAAAAAGTGACAATGTTGGGTTGGAATTTTCAGATGATCTTTTGAGATTCTTATATTATTATCTATTATGGTGGTGGTGGTTATTTTGTATTTTTTTAATACTATGTGTATTTGAGTATCTAATGGTTTACCTGTATACTATCACATGTTCTCCCTTTCTCTTCAGAGTGTAGACTGTATTCATCTATCTTGGGAGCCTCCTGCATCACCCTCTGGCAATATTTTAGAATATTCTGCCTACTTGGCAATCCGATCCACACAATTACAGGAAAATCCAAGTCAGCTTGTATTTATGAGGATATACTGTGGTCTTAAAACATCATGTGTAGTGACTGCTGCCCAGCTTTCCAACGCTCATGTTGATTACACTTCCCGACCTGCTATAGTGTTCAGAATTTCTGCAAAGAATGAGAGAGGCTATGGACCAGCCACACAAGTTCGATGGCTTCAAGGTAAAATCAGTGTCAGACGTAGCATTTAAGTGGGCTGCAGTTGCACTGTACCTCTGGAACCAAAGTGTTCCTCAGCAGTGCATGTGCAGTGTTGTTCTTCTGTTCCTTAGGGAAATGTTAAGAAAATCTGTCAAATGTAGACTAACTTTGGTTTTTTCCTTCAATTATATTTATTCACAAGCAAATAAGTGGAATGTTGGTTCCTGAGTCTAACACAGTCCCTCAAATTAAAAGTCTAGGAAGCTTCCAGTTCCCCAGGGCTTCATTTCAGCTCAAGTTTTTGTTCCAATAAGAAGTAATGCAGTTATATGCATGGGTGTAATCAGAGGGTTTTAAAATCTTTTCCCCCTCCTTGTTAGAAAAACACAGAAGGTGCATTTTTGTGACATACACACTTTAAAATCTGCACTTTAAAGGTTTTTCAATCTGTGCTCGAATTTCTGCAAGTTCACAGTGAGTTGGGGATGGATCCACTGAAAATGGAGATGAGTTTTCAGCCTGATCAGTTCCAGCTCATTTAAGTAGGCCAATTTAGGGACTCAAACACAAGTAGTTTTTCTGGCTTTTCCTCTCATCCTATTCCTCTTTCTGGCTTAGCTTGCTGCTAGTTGGGAGTTGGCTTTGCTCAGCAAGAAGTCTTATGTGCATGAAAGGTTAGAAGAGGGCAGAGCAGGAGGAGGGTGCCCACTCCCTCTGCAAGCAATGAACTGTTGTGTCAGTTTAGCTGAACACAGTGTTTGGGCTGTATCGGCAGGGTGTGGTTGACAGCAAACTGTTGAATACACTACTGCTTGGTTTTCAACAGTGTTTTTCTGAGAGTGTAACAGTGAAGAAGTTGTCTTCTGTAATGTTTAGCATTCCAGTGCTGTTTTAACCCTTTAATTGGCCATGATCTGTATCCAAGAACTCTTGAAACAGTACTTGTTTGAAAGTGCTCAACCATGTGCATGAAATGATGAAACATTTAACAATGTCCCCTTCTTTTTGCAGATCTGAAAACATCAAGCTCAAAGTAGAAACAACATAATAAATCTCAACTTTTGAATGTAGTGTTTAATGTAACTCTTGTACTATTTGTAAATGCTACAAATATTTTATTTTTGCATTGTTTTTACCTTAAAAAATTATATAACCTTTTTTACGTTTGAAACATCAGCGTTACGGAGCCTTGCTCAGATTCTGAGCACTATATAGAAGCTGTATTGAAGATGGTGGGGTAGAGGACCATACTCTTCTCCAGTAACTCTTTTTGGTAGGGACAGTTAAAATTTAAAAAATATAGAGTTTCAGATTTACAGTTAATAAATAACAGACTGACAAATGCAGTAGTATTGGAGGTACAGTTCCCCCTGATTGCTACAGATCTTGCAGAGATAACTCCTCAGATTTGATATATGAGCAAATCCTGTTTGGTTTCAGTTCCTTATACCACATTGTTCAGTGTGGTGCCTGAGTACAAGGCAAAAATTTCCAGTTATTACATAGTAACTTTAAAAATGTATAAATATTTTAATATATACTTTTTTGTAAAGAAATGATTTTTCTACTATTTGTAACAAATACCGTAACTTTGAAAGATATCCCCTGAAGATTTAAAAGGAAAAAGATAAATGTAGTCATTTCTCTTCCTACAAAAAAAAAGACAAACGTAAATTAATTGTAAATGCACTACTAATATTTGGAATTCTCCTTTTGTAGTTGTACAAATCTTAAACTTGTAAATACCAATGTTTACAAGAGACCTTTTCTGGTCTTGTATAAACTTCCATGAGATTCATTATCTTTTTTTTTCCCCCTTTTTTTTTTTGCCCATATGCTTTGCTTTTAGCATATGCTTTGCTTTTTGCACTAATAATAACTTACCTCATTCCTGTGTTTTGTAATCACTTGTGTTGCTTCCATAATGTTTCTGTAAAAATCAATCTGAAAATCTTAACCAAAGTCTAGAATACATGGTAAGCAATTTTGCACATATTATGTGGCAACTTTCAACATATTTATTCCAGTTAAGTGCTTGTTTGCTTTACCAGTATATTCTACCAATCAAGTTCAGTATCTCCCTTTTTACTATGCATCATTTTTACATTTACTAGCTAGCTGATAAATTCAACAAGCATTACTTCTAGGAATAGGTTGATCCATTCCTATGCTAAAAGAAGAATAAATGTTCACAGTAGTTGAAATAAAGGTAAACATTTAAAAATGCTATTTATGTATCTCTATATAAACAAACCTGTGTTTACCAAAGTGTAGAGGAAAATGGCTGAGTTGGACAAAGTCACTAGGTGGATAGACTGAGGCACCTAAATAAGATTTATTTTAACATAAAATCTAAATTATTTACTGTGCAATGAAGTTTATACTTTGCACTTTAATTTTGCCCCAAATGCCAAAAGACTGTAAGTCAAGGTAGAATTTCTTGCCTCTGCTGGTTAAAATTTGTCTTAAGAAGGTTTGTAAATATATAAACTAAAATAAATAATGTGCCTGGTTTGGTGAGAGAAGTATCACTAAGATAATAGAGATTTAACAGCTCAAGTATCCCAGAGGAGATTTAATAGCCAAGTTTTAACTACCCTGAAAATCAGGGTTGTAATGGAAGTGCTGATGCAGCCTTAATTAACACATCACATGCTATAATAGCACATAAAAAGTGCTGGGGACCATAAATCGCCATGGTAGTGTTTATTGTGGCACAGGAGTAATACATAGGTTTTATTCCAGAAGGAAAAAACAATTGTATTCATGAAAATGACAGAGATCCCAGATTCACTTTAAACAGTGTTCATAGTATGAATGTATAGGACTTTCTCTTGGAGTTAACTGGCTTTAAACTATTTGTGTTTTAATGGTCCATTTCATTGAGTATGATCTCACTACAAATACTGTCTGATAACTAAAATACCATACACATGAACTGTTAACTAGAAGAATAGAACTTGGTTTTTCTTATTAGTACTGTGAAAGAAGCCTTTAGAGAAAACACTTGTGGCTTTGATTTTGTTGGTTGATAAGTGTGATTGTAGAGTTGTTATTTCAGAATAAAAATCTGTTGGGTATGTCTGGGTGGAGTTCTTTTGCACTTGTTTTCACATGCTTTGCACAATTTCTTTTTCAGTGGGTATGTCACAACTACCAAAGGGTAAAACTGTGGCGTTTTCAATGAAAGTATAATATCCTTGTAAGTGTGCTTTCTTTGGCTGACTTGACATAAGATGTCACTTTCTCTTCTTCGTCCAAGTAGGGTGACGTTGATTAGTGATCCATACGCAAATCTTCGGTTCCTCACAGTTTTACTTTAAAATGAGCTTGTGGTACACGCTGTAAAATACACTTTGTGGTCTGTTTTTAGAACTGTATTTATAATGTCTAAATCCCACCTATTTGCCTATCAACTAGGTACCAGACAAATATTGATTGCTCAGTTTTACCTTTGTTTGGAAGACTGTTGCCATCAGTTCTTTGAGAATCCGTGTTAGCCATTTATTTCACGTGTCGTGCTAAAGGACATTTAACAAGCTGAAATCTATCAGGCGGCAGTATCCATATTGTAGAAATGTCTGGGTTTACTAATAAACTCCTTGGGGAAGTTGTGACTGTGTAAGGAGAGGACAGTTGTGCCGGTTACAGCAGCAGACACTGCTACAGCTTCACCTGAAGAATGTTCTTGTGCAAGTGGAGATGAAGTTAACAATAACCTACACTTTGTGTTTTCCAAGTAATTATAGCAATATCTTTTGAATGTAGTTTGGAGTAGAGCACATGATCATGCCATACACTGAAAATAGAAGTATTACTGTTGTTATCTGATATTTCAGGATAGCGAATTTGACGTGAACTTAGTCTTACAGCCTGTTACTTAATGACCTCTACAAGGAAACTGACATTTTGTACAATTCAACTTGATCGGTCTTATTTCGAAGCATTGTTTGTTCTTTGTAATAAAGTGGTTGTCCTATCAGATGTGTTGTGAACACTGAAGTGTGGCTGTCTGTTTGGAGGTGTACCTTTACAAATGTCAAAGTTCTGCCCTGCTTTAGGAAAGGGGATGGTACAGAGGAGACATTGACTGTATTTGTCTTTGTGGGGAGAGGAAAAGTGTTTAATGATAAGCATTGTAAATAACCTTTCATAGTAATTATTTCTCAGGTTACTTCTTCATTACTTGATGGGGAGTTTTTTGTAGTTGTGGAATTCCCTAGTTTCCCTGCACTGTTTTCTGCAATTGCTGTGCTCTCACCATTACTCCACCCCCTTGCATGCCTTTGTGCTGAGCAGCTTGCAGGCTGTGGCCTCTGAAATGAAGTATTTTCAAATGACTTCCTGTGTCTGTACAGCCCTTCTGTCGTTGCTGTTCAAACAGAGTGATGAGAGTTTGGTACTGCATTATTACAGCTTGCTAAAAAAAAAAAACAGATCTGAGCCAGCACTTAGCATGCTCAGAAGGTGTCTAGTAAGGATATGAATTGTGTGCATGTCAAACCCTGCTCAAAGTATTGCAGACTTCACTGGCTTAAGAGTTTAGCAACTTGCCTTGTGTATGGGGAATTCCTGGGGAAATAAGTGATATATTGCTAGAAGCAGTGGAACAGAGGGAAGTGAGTAAATGGAAAGGTCTGCAGGATTGTTTCTAGTCCTCCAAGAGACTTCACATAAGCTGCTAAAAGCTGTCCACTCCAAATGGATTCCTTCCTTGTGTTCTAGCTACTACAATAGAGTAACTGTTGGTTTATGGTAAATTATTTATGATCCTTGCATTACTGGAAAACAAATGGGAAAATTTAAACAATAAGCCAAGAATTCCCTTGTACTTTTTTTCTTTGTTAGTAAAATTCTTAGAGGAGGAGTAACTTTAAGACAGAGTTGAATTTGGGAATTTATTTTAAAAACTACTCTGAATTTTTATTTTTTCTTTATAGTGTTAGGTGGTTCCTGGTATACTTTTAAAACATTTTGTAGTTAGCTGAAGGCCAGGGCTTTTGTGCCGTAGCTTCCAGTTCTGACTGGAAGAAGCATTTCTAGCTTCTCAGGGCAGGGTGGAGCACAGAGTCGCTGGCATTGTGTTGGCAGTTAATGTGTTGTTCCTCCTCTTAATGCATGAAATTTTAGATTTCACAACTCTTAACCATTGGTCTGAAGCTAAGTGGAGATCCCTTTCATTAGAATTTCCAGGTTAGTTGAAAGTAGCAGGAAGAGGAGCTTAAAATGGATCCACTTGCTGTATGGGTTAGTCTTCAGGATACTGCACTGCCTAGTGCTACCTCCAGGGAGAGGACATCCTCACAACAAGCTGTGGGGCAGGTGGAGGTAGGCTGGGCACAGGGCTAGAGCACAGTGTGAATGAATGGAGTTGGGTCTCAGCCAGAAAATCTTTCTGTCTTGCACTTGCAGAGCTCTGCTGTGGCCTTACAGAGACCTGGTTTGGGAAATGCCCCTGCTGTAAAAAATCAGAAACCAAGCCCAGGTGCGTTGTCTGGCCCAAGGACAAGCAGTTTAGCAAGGTCCATAAAGCTGAATCCTCCTCGCCTTCCCAAACCACTTAGAAACAGCCTCTGGTGTCAGCCCCCAGTCTGGATCTGGGAGGAGTCCCAGCTGTGAACAATGGTGGGTGCCCAGGACTAGGTGCCATAGACACAGCCCCTTCTGCCCCCTTCTCCCTCACCTTCTTGCCTACCTAACCCCGAGTTGAGCACAAAAGCCATTGTTTGGCCATGCCCCTGTTGATAGCAGGGGGAACTGCTGTGCAGAGGGAAGGAAGCTCATGCCTGGAAGGCAAGAGGCAGAGGGATGCTGGTGCAGTTTAGGCACCCAGTTTAATTTTGGATTACATGAGAAGATGGTAGGCCCAACAGCTTCACAGAGACAGAAGTAGCAGAGCAAAACAAAGTGAGGGGCTGAGCTGCATGAGTAAGAAGAGGGGGAAAAGGAGATGAGGACTGTGATAGGACAAAGGCCCAAAAGATCTTTCTGAGCCACTGGGCCCATTTGTCTAATTCCATCCATATGTGCCTAACGCTGGGTCTTGAAAATCTGGCATCTGGTAAATGGCTCTTTGGTCTGGTTCCTAAGATCTTTCAAAACTCTGAAGCACCTCACATTACTTCTTCAACTAAAAGCCCTGCCAATATTTAAAAAAAAAAATCTACCAAATGGGGGCTGGGCTTGGTTTGCTGTCATTGTTTTATTGAGGGGGTTCTTGCCTCTCACAAGCACCTGCTTTTAATATATTACATAATTGCTAAGTTGGTACAGCAGCTCCTTAAAATGAAAATTAAGGCTCGGATATGGTATCTTCAAAGAGAAAGAGAATCAAAGCATTTCGCTGTGTGCCAAATGGTAAGTAGTGCTCAGAGAGTTATTTCTGTACCTGATGAAATTATAAAATGCTGTTATCCACACATGGAAGTTATAAGCACACAATTATTTCCACATGATGCTTATAAGAAGCACCCTGGGTATGTGCTGTCTTAGGAGGTTCAAAACCACCAGTTTCTAGGACCTGCTAGCATCCTTTTTGTTGGTTTTGGTTTTGTCTGTTTGGGGTTTGTTTTGTTGTTTGGTGATTGCTTTGGCTTGGGTTTTTTGTTTTGTTTCTCTTATTTAAATGGTTGTGTGTTTTGGGTATTTTTTTGGGGGTCGTGTTTGGTGTTAGGTTTTTTGGGGGTTTTTCCTTTTTTTGCTTTTTTTTTTTTTTTTGCCAGGACTCTACCTGCATTTTAGAATAAACACCTCTCTCTTCTGCGCAGTGCTGGTGTAATTATCCTTTAACAAAAAGTTACTAGGTACAAGTAGTAGCTTGTAACTTTGAGCAGCAGTAGCAGCTTTGTCATTTTTTCCTTTGTTGTACTTTGCAAGAGCAAGGAGAAGGTTTTGTTTTTTTTTTTTAATGTTTACATTATGTGCTGTCTGCTCTAGAAAGAAAATATTCAAGGCCTGGGAACAACTCTCTGAAATTGCTGTGTTGAAAAAATGACTGAACATTTCAGTCTAACGCAGTAAGGCATCAGCTACTTGTGTTACAGCAAAAATGTTTGAGTATAAGTGGAGACTACTTATGTAGTTATTATTCAAAGATTAGTTAGCAAGATCAGTTTCTTGTCTAATCCCTAACAGCAGCACAAATACAAGATAAAGTTGCTGTGGAAAAGTGCTGCTGAGCCACGTGAAGCAACATGGGCTCTGTCAAGACACACAATACAAAATTGTGTTATTTGTCAGTATTTCTTTTTCTGGTGGGTACAGAATTTGCTCTGACTGCATCTACTCAAGAGACTCTTGGGATGAGTTTCAGCTGCCTGGCTTGTAAAAGGTGGCTGTTGCTGTTGGTGTAGCATAGACCAAGAGCAGGCTCATCTTCCAATGCAGTGCTACACAGGCCCTGCGGTCTCCTCCTTCCCACCCCAAAGCGACAGAGCCTGTTTCCCTGGAGCAGAAATGCTTTCCAGCTGGATGGAGGTGAGATTTCAGATCCTTTCCTTTCTTCTCCAGTATTTGGCTTTTCCTCCTGGCAGCTGCCTGCTCACCAGATTGCTTCTCCTGGTGTGTTACATTACACAGGGAACTCAGGCATCTGCCTGGGTTTGGGTTTTGTGACTGTGGCCAAGGAGTTGGACACTGCAGAAACAAACTTGTGTGCCCCAGAGTCCTTTATCTGCACCATACCCTTCTTACTAGTGATGGCAGATATGCTCTGATGGGGTAGACTGTTCTTCACACAGGGTGCAGGGAGGAATAAAATTAGTGTATATTGCTCCTGATTTGCTGTTGCATAAAACTGAGACATTTTAGCTGCAGTTACATTTTGAGTGACACATCCTTGATAGCTGAACTGTGAGGCTTCAGTGTGCAGCTGGAAGTTACTTTTACTTATTGTTACTGTGCCCTTTGGAGTGGGAGATAATTCTCATCACAGCCACCTCATCCAGGCAGATTCTCTATTTTTTTCCTGTAGTTTTGTCTCTCGTTTTTGTCATGTTAAAGACACCTGAAGCAAATACATCGAAGTTTTCTGCTGGTAGTGGTCATTGGGTGAGCCACAAGCAGGGGCAAGGTCTATGCTCTACCTCCAGTTTACAGGCAGCTGTGTATCAAAGCAGGGCAGGGAAGTGCTTTGTCAACAGCCCTTTTATCTCCTTTTGTTGTGCACGCTGAAGACTTACAATGACAACAATTTAGGAACAGCAGTGAAGTGCTTCTGTCATTGTTACTTCAGTGGCAGGGGACTCAGCCTGCACCCAGCGATTTCTAGGGCAAAATAGTCGGCAGCTCTAAACAGCATCACAACCCTGTTTGCAATGTGGTGGTGTTGATGTGCCTCCCTGGAGTGAGCACCAAGCCACCCACGTGTTACTGAGGTTTGTTATCCAGAAACCAAACCCTTTCAGACAGCTCTGTCCTAAAACCCAGCTGCCTTCTCTGACACTGTACAGGCTGGACCTGATCAAGTATTAGGGACACACAGATTAGATTTGCAGTCTGAAGGATGCTCCTCTGCCCAACAGATTTGTAGACCTCAACAGTTTTCTTTCATAGAAAAGCAAATGAAGTGCCACTGCTTCTGCTGAACAGATTCTCTGGCTCAATGTGCTGCAATAAATTATTCCCAGAAATTACCCTGGCATTCTGCCCAGAAGATTTCCTAAATGAGTATAGCCAGCTCCTTCAGAGCTGCTGTGCACTGCCTCCCCTCTCTCCCCGCCTCTGCAGCCATTCTTAGAGACTGCAATTTAATAAATGCAGTGCAGCCAGCAGCAATTTGGAAACCATTGTGCATAGGGGACAAACTGCCCTTACTCCCAAGAGCATTTGGCCTTGGATGGCTAAAATAGCAGAGAGTTTCTAGAGAGCTTTCTGCTACATTTTTACATATTCAGGGTCAGAGGTGACGTTGCAGTCCATTATCATGGCAGCTTTACAGATCAGTGAGTAAACAGATCAATATTCAGTTGCTTAGTATATTTTTTTTCCAGCCTTTTAGAGGGTGGAAGTGCAAGTGATTATGCCAGAATGACATATCTTCAAGAGAGGAGAAACTGGCCCATGTTTTCAACTAGGTACATCTTAGAATGTACTACTGCCAAAAGACATCCTTCCATCACTCCTCTTTCCACCAAAGTGATTTGCAAGGGGACTGTAAGAATAACCATTGGCCACACTATCACTATTTAACTTCTTCCTATAGGATTCCATGGGCCCTACATAAAATATATTTTCTCTACAGCATTATTTGTCTTAGAATGTATATACAATTTTTTCCATCTATAAACTTCAGGAAATTCACTTCAAATTTAACTAAAAAACTCTTTCTTCTACCTTACTCAATACAAATCAAAACTCCAATCTCACTGCCTTCCCAAATGGTGCAGGCTACTTGAAAGCAAATTGTCTTATTGCTGTGAATATAACTGAAGCAGGGAGTCTTAGACTTGCATAGAACATTAATCATATTCGAAGCTCTTAAAAATGAATAATGCCATAGCTGCCAGCAAGGCTGCTGCCAGCTCTTATTATGATAGCAAGGTGCTGGGGAAATTAGTAGCCCTTGGCTCTCCCCTTTGCTCTTCATACTGCTTTGAGGAATCTTCTGTGTGCCTGCAGTTGCCCATATGCTTCCTCTCCTACCAAAGGCAAGAGACAAATCCCCTGTATGAGCTTACAGCATGTTAATCAGCATCATCTTGGTCCCTACTGCAGTTTCATCTACTAACCTGACATCATTCACAGTGTATCCAGTTCAAGGAAGATAGCTATTTAAAGTATTGCCCCCATAATTCACACTGAGTTTTAGCTAAAGGCAGATAAGCATGGGTCAGTAGATATTTAGGATGTACTGCCTCATGCCAAGACTCCCTCTGTGTTCTGGCTACACTATCTGGCTGCATATTTTAGTGTTCAGTAGGAATCAGAACAGAGGAATAAATAAAATAGGAAAGATGGATACATACATCAGCAAGACTGGTAAAGGGAGAGCCTCAGCTCCCATTAAGTCTGTAATGAAACTGAGCTGTAAGAGAACATCATATAAATTAGCTTTCCTCCTAACTGCATGAATGTTTTTGTGCTTTGAAAGATACCACAAGCACTCTGTAAAGGAAGATCAGAAGGCACAAGTCACACAAATTAATTTTTTAAATTAATGTAGTCAAATTTTTATGTATTGGGGAAAGACACATAGAAATTCGCTGTGCTTAGAAAAAGATCTTTGAACACCAATCTTATTTCAAGCAGCCTTTCTCTAAGTTTTAGCATAGGCTGCTACAGCTGTCTTCAGGTCAAGCTCAACTTGTGGTTCTGTTCAAACAAAACATTGGGAGAACCAAAGACAACAGTTTTGTAGAAACAGGTGGAATACAGCAGGAATGCTCACTTGGTTTGGTCCTAAGCTACTTACAACAGAAAAGTAAGAACATGTATCAGTTGTTAAAGGAAAAAAACGACTACACAGTGGTTGCACTACTACTAATGTAAATTAGGCAAGTATTTTCTCATACCACATTTGCTTTACCTGCACTACAGTACCCTGCAAACTTTATTAGGTAAATGTTCTCCAAGAGATCCAACAAAGTGTGGCACTGTTGCTTCTACACCTGCATTTTCAGGAAGTGAATGAGAAAGTTAGCTGCAGTTTTGTTTCTGGAACTTGTGTGGTGAGGGGGAGAGGAAAGAAAAAAGCAAAGCAGTATCAGAAATGTTGCTCATGAGATAGTGTGTAAACCACAAAGTCAAAACACTTTTAACCTAAACTCACAGAAGAGATGGCAAACCAGAAAACCAGTGTGACAGATGACCCCAGCCCCCTTTCCGCACATCCAACTGCCAAATGTCTCCTAGCTTCTCCTTAACTGAGATCACAGCTTTTTTCATTGTAAATCTGCGACCGTCAAGACCAGGGCGTGACGGCCTGAAATAAATGGAATACAAACAGAAGGGGCTCGTGTAGGGATTGTGTTATTAATTTTTACATTTAATGAAAAACTCCATTTGTTTAGTCAGAACTGGTGATGAATGACAGACTGCCACAAGACCCAAAACACTCATCCAGATCACTACAGAATACACTGGATTGTCTCCAGAGGATCTGCCAGCACGATGCTGAGTTGTAAGAAACGCTGTTCCAATCTGCACACACGTGAAATTTTTGTTAGCTCTTAGCAAAGAGCTGGTTACTTCAGGCTACTGGGATATCTTAGTTTAAACTATTTTCCTCAATATCAAACTGTTACCTTTTTCTTCCTTCCTTTTTTTTTTTTTTTTTTAAGAAAAAAGACAATAAAAAGACAAAACCATCAAGAAATTGTTATGGCAAAAGACTCAAGGTGTGGTTTGCTTAAATTAATGACAGGTATGTGGTTAAGATAATTATTACTATTATATTACATTTCAGTAAATATATCAAAGGTCCCAAAATTTCATCTGAATAAGAGATATCACTAAAGCCACAGCCTGGCCCCAACAGGCTAAGACACTGCATCTAACAGAATTGCCCACCCATTTATTAAAAGAAACAGCAATGTTACTAAGAATAGGTCACTAAACATACAGAACTACATTGCCTAGGTAGAGTTTATTGCAAAACCAGAAAAGAGAGAGCAAACCAGAAGTCTGCCTTCCATTTCGGATTTGTATCAGTTGTTCACTCATTCACTCATTCACACACACACATACACACGCAGAAGTTGCTAACACATATGAGTTGCCACAGTCTCACGAGAAACTTTAAAAACAGTTCAGTAAAAAGTTAAAATGAGATCTTTTAGCAGAAGGGCTAAAAAACTCCCACCCCCCACCCTCACTACCCTTTATTTTCTAAGTTTTGGATTCTAAAAACCATACATAAAAAGGAAGAGCTATTTCAGTAGCACAAAGACTACTTTAAATATATCAAAGTCAGTCTACGGAAAGTTAATACAACTGAAAAAAATTAAAAAATTTACCTGCATCACACACAGTCAAGTGTTTCATCAACACTGTTGATAAGCTCTAAGTCTCCAACTGTAGTAGAGCATTGATTGGTTTTGATTAACTTTTAATTCTGAAGTTACATTAAAAAAAATGCAGTTGTAGGAATTCATTTGACCTGTTCCCTTTCAAAGTTTCAATAAATATATTGACATGTAAGGTTAGTTGAGGTTGTCATGCAAGACAAGTTACATAACCAAGACTAACTCAATCTTTATAATAAAGGCAACTTGCATTCAAAAATGAACTTTACCCCTTACAATTTTATTCAAAGGGTAAACATGAATTAACCCAGCTGTTTACCTGAATTACAAAAGTAACGTGATTCAATATGAAAATAAGAAACTGTCTACAAATCTCTGACAGTAATAAATTGCAATATACAATGCATACAGGAGTTATACAGAGCAACAAACTCTTGTACAAAACAAAAATACTTTAATACCTTTAAAATCCAATTATTTTTTTTTTTTTAAAATCATCATGAAAAAGACTTGAGTCAGAACTCACACCTCAATTAGTCAAGCTTCTGGTAGCTACATTACAGCTATTTAATATACAAAGAGATAAATCTCTTCACCAGTCATTAAAACTGCCGCTTTGTTAGAGTTGCACAGCTATTCCGTCTCGTGTTCCCAGATACAAAGTTATCTTCAAATCATGAGAACTGAATTTGTTGAACGCCAGAGATCTAAAGAAAGAAAATGCAATCTTACATTCAAATGCGCCTTTTCTGAGACTGCATCACCCCCCTGAATTGTCACAGTGTTGAAATGTCATGCCAGACACCACCAAGGGACTAAATAAAATTCCTTCTCATCTTTCAGAATGGGGCAGCTGAACTAGCGTTTCAATTTTAGTAGCAGAAGGTAGAGTAGGGGATGAGATATGGTACCTGTTGATATGATGTTGTGTAGACCATAACATTTTGCTGTTGGCCATCTGTAGTTATTAAGCCTGCTGGCAACTGGTTAGCTGAAAGAAAGAGTTTTAAGAAAGTTAGATGGGAACTGCAGAATACACAGAACTCTGTTTGATGTGTCTGTCACCATTAAACAACGTTTAACTGTGGTCCACTCCGGGACTACAGAGCCATTCATCTCTTGACAGCTACCATCCTACACTTGGTACAGACACATTTGTTACTGAATGTTAAACAAGTGTATTCCTCTTACTAAGAAGAAAATTCAATTTCATTTTGTGTCAGATAATCTAAAAGTAAGACTGCACCTTGCTCTACCCCTGGATATATCTGAAGCAGAACATTCGTAGCTGTACACTGACAAGAGGGCTGGAGTTTGCCATCCTGACCACTGAAGATGCAATCTCCAGCATTCAATAACCCAAGAAGCCTGAAGAATTCAGTTTGGTTTGTTCAGAGGTTAAAATCAGTACGTGAGCATACACATGCATGAAGAACTCAATGAAACTCTCATTTCTTATAAAACCAGAGTCCGTCAGTGACCATAAGGTCAGAGCCCCACGGAAGGCAGCAGAGATGGACAGAGATGGGCAATGATCAAAAAGCCTGGCACTGCCTCAGCCTGACATCACACCAGCTGACTTCAGTTTGCCCTTCAGGATGTGCACCAGAGCTCCAAATTTCATTATTTCTGAGACGTAGCACGAAAACACAGGAGTGACACTCTAATGATAAACCTTCACAAAATCTTGTACAATGAGCTCTGTGATATACAACTGTTCCTTGGAAGCAAAGCAGCAAAGCTCTGAAGCTGAAAGGTAAATCACTGCAGTACGTTCTTCCATAGGAGCCAAACAACAGGGCTTTTTTCTTTCTGAAGCACGCCTGTCACTATGTGCAAATAAGACACAGAACACATTAATAAAATCTGAAAAATGTAGTCTAATGCTGACACA
>VWYK01117024.1:0-24397 GCA_013399775.1 Semnornis frantzii | reverse complement strand
CTCCTTTTTTCCTTTTCCTGTTCCTTCCTCTACCTCAGAAGCTCAATTTTTGTGTCTCCCCCTGGCCCCCCAGATTCCCTTTATGAAGAAAATCTTGTAAGCATTTGTAAAAGGATGGGGGGGAAGCCACAGAAACCATATGAAATTCCGCTGATGAAAATATTATGCTAAGAATATACTGAATAACAATGACTTAACGTTTTAAAGCCCATGCCAAAAATGACTGGTAAGACTGAGGATTGTGGGGAGGCTGGGAAAAGAGATGGTCTACTATTGCCAAGTTATTTCCCCCTCAAAGTGGAAAACTGTCATCCTGCTTCTGTTAGGACTTTTCTGCCTAATGAAGATGAGCAACCAAACAATTCTTCTCAGTATTTTGGGTGTGCAATAAATGTAGAACATCTGCAAGTGTCTGGAAGACTTGTGTCCCCTCTGCTCCAGCTCACCATTACAGGAAAGCTTTAGATGATATTCAGTCCCTGGTGTGCAGAACCATCTTTTTCTTTGTTTGATACTTCGGTATTGCTGCCTTCAGATCCAAACAACTCTCAGTAACTGAATAGGAAAGTTGAGTCGTGCAATGTATTTTCCTTCTGAGGGGTAGGCAATTGTTTCCTTGTACTTTTTTTCAAAGCTGGATGATAAATAACCCTCCCTTTTGCATCAGGCCCCATACCTTCAGGCAAGACAGCTCTTGGTGTTTTACATTGCAGATTTTAAGGGAATGATTTCTAAGCCATATTTAGCAAAATTAGACTGAGCTGTGGTCTGAATTTGGATGGAGGGATGGAGCTGGGGTACTCTGCCTGTGTCAGATAATCAAAAGTCCATCAGTTACCCCAGGTGGGGTCTCAAAGCTTCTATGGGTCTTTTCAGCACACACTCTCTCCACCCCACCTCCCCCAGTTAAATCTGTATTGATCTCTTGATTCTTGTTCAATTCCAGCTTACACATTGATCTTCAACAGTCTTCTCCTTGGCCATTAGGAAGAACAGAATTTTGTTTTGAAAGGCTGCATCCAACTATTTTGCTTTCTCAGATGAAACCTCCTACTGTCACTGGCAGCTGTTGGATGTTCAGTGCTGAACTGGGAAGAAATCTAAAGTTATTTTAGAAGCATAAGTTTAAACTCAAAGTCTTTAAGACCATTGAGAATTTTGGAAGGCAGTAGTGAATGTTACTGGAAATCCTCCTAACAACTTTTTTCTTTGTTGTAATGGTATAAAAAAGCTAACAGAGGCACTGTATTACGTCAAATAATTGATGATGATGCACTTTAAATGAATCAGTCACGTTCATTGCAAATGTTAAACTTCACTCTCAAGAACCTCTATTCCAGTGCTAACTCCCCTACTGCCAGCCTCATGCCAGAACAGATTTGCTGTGCTGTGATGCTGGACTGTTTTCTACCTCTTTGTTCAGAACACCTAAAAGACACAAAGTTTGTCCTCTGTCAGCTGCCTTCTGTGGTGAGGTTTTCCAGCAAAGAGGAAGTGTCTCCCCTTTCCAACCACAATGATTCCATGATTCTGTTGAGAGACTTCTAGGTTCATAAGCCATTAGCCCAACAGCACCATGCCCACTGGGCTGAGCAATAGGGTCTGTATATTAGGCATGGGAAGGTTTACAGAAGCACTCAGCTTGGGTGGAGGAGACATAGACTGACATAGTCTCCTGTGGAGGGTAACTTCAGGTATGCATTCTGGAAGAAGTCCCAAAGAGATGTATGCTTATGGAGGTAGGACAGGCAGGGGTGCAGTACAGACCACGCTCTCACATTGAGCAAAGTGTGGCTGAAAACCAAGCTGATGCAAGTGAAAGTTAAATTCTTACTACCACCCTCATAAAGGGAAGAATGCCCCCATTCTGCAAGGTTTGAACTCAGAGCGAGGGTAGGCAAATGACAGCAGAAACATAAGCACAGCCATGGTGAAGGTTCCAGCTTGTGTCCCTGTATGGCCACAGTTCACTGGAGCCAGTTAGAACAGCCTACCAGCAACCCCTGAGCTCTTCTCTCATGGAAGCCATCTCTGCAGCCCCTGCTGTTGCCTGTTTCCAGGTTTAGATGATGGGCTTTTCCTCTGGGCTGGATGCTACATGCTTGGGTGGGGGAAGTGTTTTATTGCTGGCTTCTGCTGCTGCTTTTTGCTGTGATTCTCTGCAAAGAGACTGAGGCAAATGATGCACTGCACAGTTACAGTGAACTTATGTCAACCCAAAGTGGTGTTTTGTGGTGTTTTCCTTGTTGCCTCTGTGTGTGTGTGTGACCTGCTTATTAGAGCAGATAATGCTAACCCAGGACAATTAACTAGTTCAAATATAAATTAATCTTTAATACCAAAAGCTAGATATTTCCGTAATCCCTAATGCCTAACCATGCTGTAGAAATTAAATACAGCAGCTGAGAAAAGAATGAAGTGGCTGATATGGAATGGAGCTATCACTATATGCCATCAGTGATGTTTTGTGAAGGCAAAATAATGGTTTGTCGATAGGATACAAAACAGTGCTACTAGAATAGGGAAAAAAAAACCCCATAAGAAATATTAACAACTGTAGCTGTTATCTCATTGAACTCAGAAGGTTGTCTGATGCAGTGTGTGGGACCGAAATGTTCTTAAATTCTTTCCCTTGCTGCAGTGTCACTGAGTAATAACTAAAAAAAACCCAAGCAAGCAACAATAAAACGACAAAAAATAACCAACTGAAAAAAATGCTCCAGCTCACCAGTAACCTATCCAGTCATCTCTTCATCTTAGTCCAACTGTCCAAATTGCCACTGGTGTTGGAGTTTTTCTGATCTGTCTTAGTTGTATGATTGCATAGGATTTGTTCCTCTTCTCCTGGGCATCTTAATTTAATTTTTACCAGGTTAAAAACAGAGCACTTCAGAAGAGAAGAGCTGAAATAGCTGAGAGGCTGGTCTGGATTCTAGAAAACTGCAAACCAACCCCACCCCCCCGCAGACTTCAACTATATTTCTGACAAATTATTTCCACAGTCCTGAATAATTAGCAATTTAAGCCTGCACTTATCTTGGTTCAGCTCTGTTTGCTGTGATTTGTGAGAGGGCTGGATATTTTACTGCAGCAAAAGCAATGAAGGAAGTTCAGCAGAGCAATTTAAGCTGCCTGAAAAATATGGCTTCTTAGGTTCAATCATACTCAGGGGTTTTACTTAGCCAAGTTCTTCAGGCAGCCTAAGAATTTGACTGTTGGGATGCAATTTAAGTTAGCAATTGTAAATGTCCCGTTAAATTAAAATGATGAGCGGTGCTGCATTAGGGTGGTCCTTAAAACGCACAAACACAATTTTCCACTGATTTAGGTGATTTTTATTTTTTCCTTGTCAATAACAAAAGATAGTGATCTGCTCGAACATGTTTCTTCTTTCTAAAGAGTAAGCTTCGGCACATGCTAAGAATAGACATCTCCAGAGCCAAAGGAGCATGATAAATCTTCTGGGGGAGCATACAAGCCATTAAACTATAAAACTAAAACAAAAACTTCCACTTTTCAGTCCTTTTATTCATCAAGCTTATCACCATTTTTTACCACAGCAAAGAACAAAAATTTGCTTCTCCTACTGTAACCTTTTGCCAATCAATTGCTTTTATTCGAACAACTTCTCATGTCTAGAGTCTCTGCTAGCAGGATTACACTTTCAGGTACACATCCATCACTTACTGCCTAATACTGATAGTAGATAGCTAGAACCAGTGTAACAGCAGGCTAAGCACCTGTATGGCTGCCACTCCCCAGCAGGCAGATTCTGAGTGCCAGCTGAGCAGCTGACAGTCTGAAGGGAAACTGCTGGCCTGTGCTATTTATAGAGAATTTTCCTTATTCTTACTGAGTTGCCTTCTGACTTCATGGTGTTTTATCCTGAGATCTTACACTTTGCCATGTTGCTGTTTTTCCTCTTGAGTCTATCCCTGCCTCAATTTCACTTTCAGTCTTTATTGTCTTCCTTTGCCTTGCATGGGATGTCCTTCTACAGCTCTATAAAATAAGATTTTTCTTTTTTGCAAAGCTAGCTGAAGTCACGCAGCCTCTGAGTCTCAAGGGGGCTGCTGGTCAGGGGTAGGTGAGCCTCTGTACTGCAAGTCATGCAACGGTCCTTTGTTCTAGAAATTCATAGGTGTGCTGGAGCCTGCTTATTTATTATTTACCAGATAACTGGTTTTTAACCTTGCTTCTAGGGGTTTACTCTTTGTCACCAAATACTTTTGCTGAAATGCTGGACAGGCTGGATCAATGGACCAAGGCCAATTGCATGAGATTCAACAAGGCTGGGTCTTGCACTTGGGTCACGACAACCCCAGGCAATGCTCCAGGTTTAGGGAAGAGTGGCTGAAAAGTGTCCAGCAGAGGACGATCTGGGAATGCTGATCAACAGCCAGCTGAATGTGAGCCAGCAGTGTGCCCAGGCAAAGAGCATCCTGATCTGGGTCAGGAATAGTGTGACCAGCAGTAATAGGGCAGTGATTTTTCCTGCCCACCCCCACCCGCCCCTGTACTGAGCACCGGTGAGGTCACACCTTGAGTACTGTACTTGGTTTTGGGCCTTTCACTACATNTAGTGTGACCAGCAGTAATAGGGCAGTGATTTTTCCTGCCCACCCCCACCCGCCCCTGTACTGAGCACCGGTGAGGTCACACCTTGAGTACTGTACTTGGTTTTGGGCCTTTCACTACATGAGGGACATTGAGGTGCTGGAGCAGGTGCAGAGAAGGGTAACAAGGCTGGTGAAGGGTCTGGAGAAGATGTCTGTTAAGGAGCAGCTGAGGGACCTGGAATTGTTCTGTCTGAAGCAGGCTGAGGGGAGACCTCACTGCTTGTACAACTCCCTGAAAGGAGGTTGGAGTGAGATGGGGGGTTGGTCTCTTCTCCCTAGTAAAAACTGATAGGACAAGAGGAAGTGTCCTAGGAAGAGGCTTAGGTTGGACACAAGAAAATTCTTCACTAAAAGGATTGTCAAACACTAGAACAGGCTGCCTGGAGGTGGTTGAAGCCCCATCCCTGGAGGTGTTTAAAAGATGCACGGCTGTGGTGCTAAGAGACATGGTTTAGCACTAGATTTGGTAGAGTTGGAGAATGGCTGGACTTGATCTGAAATGATTCTATGGAATGTGCAAGACCAATCAGTCCCTGAGTGATGCTTCTACTGACTCACTCCTTGGTAGTTCCACCAGATAGGTATTTCTGGGCAAACTTGCAGCAAGACATCTGCTGTAGCTTTCTTTTTTCTTTTTTATCTTTCTTTTTTTACAATTCACTTCATCTGTCTTTTGTGCTACCATTTACTCTTGTTTGCCCCATGTTTTACCATGGCATTACAAATATTACAAGCAGCTGAGAAGGGGCTTACAGACCCATCATGTGGCCTGATTTGACACCAGTGTGCTTATTGGACTGTGATCTACTTGTTTGTTCTGTCATGTTCTGGTTTTGGCTTCCTTTACTTGCTTCTCTGCATCTAGCTTATGTAGACACCATTGCAATGGCATGGATGATGGTTCCATTGTAGGCAACGACCACCTTGTTGAAACATGGCACTGCCGTGCCGCTGCCTTCAGCTTCATCACTGTTTCTCTTCCAAATCTGGAGCTGTGAAGTGCAGCTAGCAGTTCACTCCAGGTTGGATTGTTTTGCCTTTGCTCTGGGGCTTTCTCATAGCTGGGCTCAGTCTCGCTTGCCAGTTTCTAGTGGCCTTGCACGCTAAGCCCCTTTGTTGCAAAACAGCTGCTCATGGCCAAGGGTGCAGAGAGAGTGATGCAACATTCTGCAGCAATCCTATCAACAAACTGGGAGTGTGCTTGCTTCAGTTTGGTTACCACGGTGCCTGGCACTTTTGCTCGCTTTCCCAGGGAACACCTGGCACTTCGTGCCGTGACCTAGACAAACTTCAGCAGGGAATGATATCTGGCTCTCCAGCACATCCGAAGTCTCTGACTTTCTGCGGAGTACCACTAGGTGTCCTTTCATAGTAACTTTACTCTGGATTGCTTTGAGGGATGGGAAAATCCAGCCAAATGAATAAAGCCTTTGGATTTGCACACCCCAGAACTGATTTTTTGGGTTGGCCTCTAAGGTTTTTGAAACTCAGTTTCATTTATGAAACAAATATTGGGGCACTGTCAGCTCACGCTTCTGCAGTATTGATCTGATTTCTACATCCCACTGGTATGGATAAAGATCAAAGTAACTTGGGAAAGTAATGGAAGAGATGCCATAGAAGAAAACTGCTGTCTTTCACCTGCCAATTCACAAGTCAACAGATCAGGAAATAACCAATTCCACATCTGGATTCTTACTAAAATCCTGAAAGATTATAGTACAGTACAGGCACTGTAAGGCTTCTGGTTAAAAAAGCAGGCTTAAGGCTCATGTGACAGAAGACACTATTTCTGGCTGCCATCACTCACTTCATGCAAAGTGAATTGACATTTTGTGACATGAGGGACTTCAGACACACACAGGCGTAATTTGATCTGAAGATGTGATGTATTCATTTAATTCTTTGCAGCATTGTGATGTTTTGCTGCTGGTTATTCAGCGCTCAGTGCCAACACTGCATCAGTGACAACCAGCAGCTAATTTCAAAAAGCAAACAGAATCATAGAATCATTTAGGATGGAAAAGACTTTTAAGATCACTGACTCCAACTACTAAACTGACATTGTCAAGTCCACTACTAAGTCATATCTTTAAACACCATGCCTACACATCTTTCAAATGCCTCCAGGAATGGTGACACAACCACATCCCTGGGCAGCCTGTTCCAGTGCTTGGCAACCCCTTCAGTGAAGAACTTTTTTCCTAATATCCAAACTAAACCTTCTCTAGCACAACTTGAGGTTGTTTCCTCTCACCTTCTTATTTGGCATAAGAGGCTGATCCCCCATCTCACTCTAACCTCCTTCCAAGGAGTTGTAAACTAAACAACTCTAGTTCAATCAGCTACTCCTTATAGAACTTGTGCTCTAGACCCTTCACCAGCTTTGTTGCCTCTATTTTGGACACCTTCCAACACCTCAATGTCTTTCCTGTAGTGAGGGGCCCAAAACTGAAGTGTTTATTTGAGGTGCAGCCTCACCCAGCCCAAGTACAGAAGAAGAATGTATTTACCTACTGGGTTCACAATGAAAGCTGCCCAGTGGCAGCAGACCTGGGGGTGCTGGCTGAACATGGGCCAGCAGTGTGCTCAGGTGGCTAAGAAGGGTCAGCAGCATCCTGACCTGTATCAGAAATAGCGTGGCCAGTAGGAATGCATCATGGTACGTTAGTCTGACCTCCTCCAATTTCTGATTTCCTTGAAGGCTTTCAATCTTTAAATTTCTGTGCACTGCAGTTCTTGTACTGGCAGGATTCTTTCTGAAAGTCAGCATTTGGAGTGTAAATTAAAAAAGACAGACAAAATTTGCTGTCTGTCTTGTTAAGTGTTATGACCACATGAGGAAGTTGAGTTAGACTACTGTCATAGAAGAGACCTTGGGTGTGTAAGACAAGACTCCTACATGGACAGCAGCAAAATGGAAATTCAGGGGAACAAGTCCCAGGTCAAGTTTTGTTCGCTTCATTTTTCCTCATTTGCCCCATCACCTAGCAACACAGGCCTAATAAAAATGGTATTGACAGCACTCTCAAAACTGGTGGGATGATAGCTCTGTGCACACTAGTCATGTTGTAAACATGGGTCTCACAGAGGCTGCAGAAGATAAACCCTTTCAAAATTCAGAGTAACAACGGCATTGGATGATCTCAAGTGGGGAGACTCAAACACTAGTCTGTGGTCAAAAGGCAAAGTAGTTATTCTCATGCCAATGGTAAACTAAGGATGTTGGTCAGCAGTGCAGCTAAAGCCAGGAGATAAAGAAGTCTTTTTCTGAACTGAGGACCTGCCTTTGTACCATCATGTAGATGAACTTGGGAAGATGAGCGGTTTATATCTCTTGCCATGTTGATAGTCTTGTTCGGGTTGAGGCCTCCTCCATTTAGCTCTGGCCTTGCATAGAGAAGCAGGATGATCTTGGGTTCACATAGGTATTAATGGTATGTAAATATTAAATACTTACTTGGACAGTGTCAGATCTGCTTAATGAACTATGGATGAAGGCCTCAGTTTTGAGGGCTGTGTTCATAATACCAAATTCAGTCTGTGAAGTATTCATACCTGGGACAATGGCTGCTTTCCAGAATAATCCAGCTAGATTTCCTCTAGCTGTCAATAAAAGCATCTTCCTCTGTTGAAAAGAGGCATGAAAAAGGCAATCTTAAAATAAATTGATGAAGAAGATTGAAAGTAAAAAAGGAGAGATAAAATAAACTTCAGCAGACAACTTTAGGAATTTTTACTAGGAAAATAACCAGTAATGTTAAAATGGCTGCTGAACCTTTATCCTTAGACTCTCTTAGACTTCTGTGTTGATAGTTCTAAGGTTTAGGATTTTTTTTTCCAGTTTACAGATCTTCTAGGCTCTTGTGCTTTCTTCAGACTAAGCTGCTTTGCTTGTGTTTAAAAGGAACAAAGCCCTGTATCTATGCTTATTATTTCCATAGTTGTTTAAAAGATTTTGAGGGCTAATATCAATTCCATGTTCAGAGGAACAGCTAATCTGAAAATAAGCAGTAGGTATTTTTCAAGAGCTAGTCACAGGTGTTCCACACAACATTTTAGGACTCAAAGTGAGTCCTAAACTGGTTTTGGGTGTTCAAGCAAGTCTGGACACCTTACAGACTTACTGTGTATGATAGCAATGAAGTTCTGTAATGCTTCATCTACTAAAATACATCAGTATCGGAGTGGTTTTTAATTATCTTTTATACGGTTTTGGGTGTTTTCCTGGTAAAATTAAGATATACCCTAGATAAACTGCAACTAGATCGATTGCTTGACCATAAATTACAGTAATTTCTTAAGAGATTCATAAATGAGTAGATTAAGCACTTAATTGTTTCATTTATAGCCCTGCTAGGATAGGATTCTTTCTCTAATAGCCTGCAAATTACTTGAAGTTTGTTGTTACATACTTCAGTTATTACTCTAAGTTATTCCCTAACTTTGTGCTCATAAGGCTTTGTTGACATTCACTTGAGAGTTCCAATGTTTTTTAAAGATATAAAGGTGTGCAAATCAAGTCAGAGCAAAAATTAGTGTCTTGAGGTGCGGTTTCTTTTCAAAGAGACAGTACCTGCAAAAGAGGTAGGCTTCATTTTGCATCCTTAAGCTATTCAATACAAAACATTTCACACATAAAGCACACTCCTGAACTTGGCCTATGAAGGGAGAAAGAACCACAGGTCCTCACCAGGTTATGTGTGTGTCTGGCCCTTGAAATCACACACTGGGTAAGAGTAAGCCAACAGGTTACAGCCAACAAGAAATCAACAGGCAGCATTGCACCTGGTACAGATCTACAATTACAACAGAAAGATTGAGTGACCTTGCAGCAACAAAGCTGCTTCACTTGCCCTGAAATGAATATAAGTTCCTTAGTTCATCATCCCTGAAAGATGAGGGGGTTTGTACTCAGATTTATCGGTCTCAAAGATACTCAGCTAATTGTGTCAAACATTTGACTTTTCCATCATGATCTTCTGCCCCCTGGTATTCCGTAAGACATAGTTAGCTACTCCAATTCTTCCAGTACTAGCTTCATGGACCCTCATCAGGCAGTTTCCTTCAAGCAGTTTTGTATCAAGTCCTTCAGTGGTAATTTGATGTCAAATTTAACTTTCCTACTTTTACCTTCTCTTTACACTGTGTCAGAAATTCAGGTGAAGAGCAACTGAGGGAGATGCAGCTGTTTAATTTGAAAAAGAGGAGGCTCAGGGGAAACGTCGTTGCTGTCTACACCTACCTGAAAGGACATTGTGGTGAGGCTGGTGCTGGTCTCTTCTCACAGGTAGCTGGAGACAGAACAAGGGGGAAGGGCCTCAAGCTGAGACTGGGAAGGTTTAGATCAGATATTAGGAAAAAGTTTTTCACAGAGAGAGTGGTCAGGCACTGGCATGAGCTGCCCAGGGAGGTGGTTGAGTCACCAACCATGGATGTGTTTAAGGGTCATTTGGATGTGGTGTTTAGGGGTGAATATTGTAGAGTAGGATTATGGGTTGGACTTGGTGATCCTGAGAGTCTCTTCCAACCCGGATGTTTCTGTGATTCTGTGCGTGTGATCTCTGGAAAGTTCAGATTAGTGTGTATCACAAGAATGAAGCCTGAATCAAAGTCCTAGGTTTACAACAGCTGTTTCTCCATCTTGGTCACTGCAATCAGTGGTGGAATTAAGAGGGTTACTCAAGACAGAGTGATGAAGGCTAGTATCTCTCAGTTTTCCCTGGAGGCAGTTCACATTTCCCTGTGAAGTTTACATTTGTAACTCCTTTTAAGCATTTATGATGTACTACTTCAGCTAGCTGAAAGGCCTTGCTTTCAACCAAACCTCTTGATATCCCCCCAGCCCTTTACACACTTGAGAGCTGCATTACCACCTTCGGTTCATCAAAGAGGAGTCTTTTCAGGTTGACACTGTTTCATGATCCTTTCTTGTTTCTTCATCTCCTTAACCAAATTACCCCCTCTTAATTTTAGAGAGTTCTAGGAAGCTGCCATGAACTCCGAAACACTACCTGTTTAATGTCCTAACTGGCTGTTAGTTGGGAATTATTCTTCAAATCTGTCTGCTTTTCCAAACTTCAATTTTCATAAGTTTGTAGGTATGAATGTACTTTGTCTCCCATGGAAGGGAGAGCAGGAAGGCCTGGATACACTGGAAGAGCAAGGCAATAATGTCATGAAGCTCAGGAAGGACAAGTGTAAGGTCTTGCACCTGGGAAAACAGGAATGCAGCACAGATTGGAATCTACCTGGCTGGAGAGTTGTTCTGTGGGAAAGGACCTGGGTATTGAAAGCATCGACCAGCAGAGATAAAGCCATTATCCCACTCTGTTCAGCATTTGCCAGGCCACACCTGGAACACTGGGCTCAGCTTCGTACCTGCTATACAAAAAAGATGCAGACAGGCTGAAGAGGCTCCAGAAAAGAGCCACAAAGGCGATCAGAAACCTGGGAAGCCTACATCATAAGGAAAGGCTGAGAGAATTATATTTGTTCAACCTTGAGAAAAGAAGGCTTAGAGAAGACTTTACTACCACATTGAAGTATTTAAAGAGTGGCTACAAAGAAGATGGACCCTTCCCTTTTACAAGGAGTCACCTGGAAAAGAGGTACAGGTTACTCTTGGAGAGATTCTGCTTGAACATGAGGATTTTTTTTCTGGTTAGAACAATCAGCCATTGAACAACCTGCCATGAGAAGTGGTGGGGTTCCCAGCACTAGACACTTTTAAGATTTAGCTGCATGATGCTGGGCCATCTGTTCTAGATCATGCTTTTGACAAGAAAGGTTGGACCAGATGACTCGAGATGTCCCTTCCAACCTAGTATTCTGTGATTCATTAGTTCTCCCTCATTCAGTGCTTCTCAGAAACTGTCCTTCTAGTTATTTTTCAGACTGCAAGATGATGGGGCTTGCACAAAGCAACGCCTGACTGCTTGTTCTATTAATTCTTATTTTTGTCTACATGGTCCTATATTTGGTGCCACGCAATTGTCTTCAGCTAGCAGTTCAGGTGTGGCTTTTGCAGTTTAGACCAAGGCAGACGTTTAGGTTATGCCTGACATGTAAGCAACCAAAGTCATGTTTACTCAGAATTGTCTCAGCAATCATCAGTCACTCTTTGCAAAAAGCAAGGTAAGAACCACTTCTCTATTCTCAAGTTCTCTCCCACTGTGTTTCCAATGAATGAATCTGAAACAGCTTTGCTAGAACTATGCAACCATTGATGTTGGAAAGGACCTTTGAGATCAACTTCTTTTATATTTGCACTTGATGTTTTCCCATGTAAAAGGAAAAAGAAAACTCATTGAATCATAGAACAGCTTTGGTTGGAAAAGAACTTCAAGATCATTGAGTCCAACCATCAACTCAACACCACCGTGGCCACTAAACCATGTCCTGAAGTGCCATGTCCAAACGTATCTTGAACATCTCCAGGGATGGTGACTCCTCCACCTCCCTGGGCAGCCTCTTCCAATGCCTGACCACTTTTTCCTAAAATTTTTCCTAATAGCCAATCTGAACCTTCTCTGGTGCAATCTGAAGCCATCTCCTTTCGTTAGGGAGAATAGACAGACCCCCAACTCACTCCAGCCTCCATGTAGTGAATTGTAGAAAGCAAGGTTTTCCCACAGCCTCCTTTTCTCCAGATTAAACAACACCAGTTCCCTCACTCCTCACCAGACCTGTTCTCCAGGCCCTTCACCAGCTTTGTTGCTCTTCTCTGAACATGCTCCAGAAGCCCTTCATGTAGTGAGGGGTGCAAAACTGAACCTAGTATTTGAGATGAAGCCTGACTAGCACGGAGTACAGCGTGCTCCTGCTGACCACGCTATTCTTGATACAAGTCAGGATGCTGCAGGCCTTGTTGGCCACCTGGGCACATTGCTAGTTCACAATTAGCCTACTCTCAACCAGCATCCTCAGTTCCTTTTCTGCCAGGCAGCTTTTCAGTCACTCTGACCCAAGCCTGTAATGTTGCATGGGGTTGTTGTGTCCCAAGTGCAGGACCCAGCGCTTGGCCTTGTTAAACCTCAGACAACTGACCTCAGCCCATCAATCCAGCCTGTCCAGATCCCTCTGCAGAGTCTTTCTACCTTCAAGTAGATCAGTGCTCCCACCCAGCTTAGTGTAATCTTCAAACTTACTGAGGGTGCACTCAGATCACTGATAAAGATGTTAAACCACGCTTGTCCCAAAACTAAACCCTGGGTAACACTACTGGTGACTGACTGCTGAGCGGACTTAGCTCCATTCACCACTCTTTGAGCCTGGCCAGCCAGCCAGTTCTTCATCCAGCAAAACTGAAGCTGGAGCTTCCACTCTCCTGCTGAGTCCTCAAATCCACTGAGACAACATCTGCTTCCTTGCGAAGGCAGCAGCCTTTCTTCCATCTGTACAAATGATTGAGTTTGTGTATTCTACACCCCATCCCTTTGTGTAGGTTCAAATCCCTGAACATTTCTGACTTCACATGTAAACAGTGCTGCAACTCTACAGGTGCAGCATGGAGATAAGTTAACGCTGATCTTTTGTCCTGACTAATTTTGACTTTTTGTGATCCACACTGGTCTTGGAACTTTATGCCCAATTGTCACAGGTACAAGCTAGAACACAGAAGGTTTCACCTCAACATGAGGAGAGACATATTTAAGGTGAGGGTGACAGAAACCTGGAGCTGGCTGCCCAGAGAGGTTGTGGAGTCTTCGTCTCTGGAGACATCAAAAAACCTGCCTGGATGCATTCCTGTGTGGCCTGCTCTAGGTGATCCTGCTCTGTCAGAGGATTTGGACTAGGAGATCTCAGTGGGGGTCACTTCCAAACCCTGTCACTCTGTGATTCTTTGATTAGGAGTAGTGGGATGTGTCCGGTAAGAGCACTAGACAGAAGGAGGTGAAAATGTGAATGCTTTGGAGACTCCACCTAGTTGTGGGCTTTAACTACTAGTGTCCAGTTGTGCAAACAGACTTGCACAAGGAGCTCTCACGTGGAAAAGGCAGGCACCCGTAGTCTTTGAGCTTCTCGAGAAAGGAGCTAGAGACTGCAGAGCTGCGAGTGGGTGTAGCTCCTAATCCCTTTGTGTTTGGAGTTCTGCTGCCAGCTCTGACACTGATTCAATTATCAGCGGGCATCTTACCCAATCTTTCTGGGGCTGGCTTTTTTCAGCCCTAATAAATTGAAGATAATAATTAGATAGACACACGTTTGTAATACTAACATTTGTACATATCACAAACGTAATAAGAGGATATAAAAGTACTGTATCTTGCTGACTGTCATGCTGGGTTGGAAAGATCTTTCTAAGGGTGTTATCTGCGACAGCTGAAGTGAGAAAATTAATGTTTGTGGCACAGGTAGGTATTGGTAGCTGAGCAGTAGGTATTGCTGCATAGCTCAGTTTTCCTTAATGTTTGTAAGACAAATTGAGTAAGAACTATGAAATCTGCATATTAAGTTATTTCTGCATACAACATTCTTCCTGACCATTTATTTGAAACAGGCAGGTAAATTCTGCTTTAAGCTGAGAAGGCGGTGTAATAACCCCGGAGGACAGCCGAGAGACCGCTTACCCTGCTCTATCGTCATGGATTTTAAAAGCTTTGGGTTTCACGTCCGCTCTCTGGCCGTCTCACCTCCGGGCCGCAGGCAAGGGCTGCAGCTCAGCCCTGCCGCCCGCTCCCGCCCAGCGCTGCCGCTCTCCGCGGCAGGCGGAGGCGGGGGGAGAACGAGGGCCGGGCAGGGGCTCGGGGAGGCGCTGAGGAGCCGTCGCAGCCGGTCGCCCCCTGCGCCCAGGGGAGCGAGGAGGCGGCCGCACCGGCAGAGGAGCTCCGCTACGCCGGTAAGGAGAAGGAGCCCTCCACCAGGGAGCCTTTTCTAGCCTGCTTTGAATTTCTCTGAGGGCTGCTGCGGCGTGCGCGGCTGCTCTGCGGCACAGATAACGGGGGAAAGCGGCTGAGGCAGGCTGCGCGGGGAGGGGGCAGCCAAACGTGGCATTGCTGGGCGATGCCGGCAGCAGCAGGAACCGAGGAAGAAGGGGCGGCCTGAGGCAGGACCAGATCGAGTCCTGTCGGAGATGACTCCTCGCCTGTCTCCGGTGTTTCTGACTCCCTCTTGCAGAACCGCTCCGCTCTGCGTTTCTCGTGAGCTCGGCATCACGGAAGCGGGGCCGGGCAAGGCGGAGAAGAGGAGCCGCGTGCGGGCGGCCCGAGCTGGACTGCATCACTCAGAAGGCAGCCACCTCCCCGGGAACCCCCGGCTGCAGCCGCTGGGTGCGAGAGGCGGCGGAGGGGGAAGGCACATTCGAGCTGCCGCTCCTCCCTCCCTCCCCCGGCCGGATATATAGTATCAGACCCAGAGGGAGAGGAGAGTGTTCTGGTTTTTATTTGCATTTTCTTTCTTTTTCTTTTTTTTTGCCGCCTCCTTTTCCTTGCCGGGAGTTGCTTGTGCGCTCGGGAAGGTGGGGGCAGCGTTTTGGAGACAGGAATTGGTTGGAAAAGCGGTGATTGAAGGTAATAAATCCGCTGGGGGACACTGCAGGGGGAAAGGGGACAGATAAATGAAAAAAATTAAATGGAGGTGGGGGAGAGGAGGCGACGCTGTGGAGGATGATGCCCAGGAGGTGAGGAAGGCAGCAAGGGGGCAGCCGGCCGGGGGCGGCGGGGCCGGGCCGGCTGCGGCTGCCGCGGTTGTGGGAGGCTCGTTTGGGGCCAGGCCGGATCCCGTCGGGCAGGTACGGCGAGCCCGAGGGAAAGCCCTGACCCGTGGCTGTGGGGAGCGGTGCGTGGCAAGCGCAGAGCCTGGGGGCATGCGAGCTGCGCTGGGCCGGACCCCTTGGCACTGGGCGGTGCCCCGGGGGCAGCAGCGGCCACAGCCCAGGCTTTCCATGGCAGAGTTGAAGCCGGAGCGCAGCCCTGCGAATGCGTAGAGGATGTGGTGAGCGGCTCCTGCTCGGTTTCACAGCAGGGTTTGCTCTGGGTGGGGACAGTCTTCGGTGCGGTGTTATAAAACAATATAACTAGGAAGATCTGGCGTAATTGCAGGAGAGGTTTGTCTTTGTGTGTTCCCTGCTATTAGGCCCGTCCTGTTCTTTTTATAAAGAAGCGTGGTATTAGACAAAAATAGGGTTTTAATTGTGTGAGAGGGGCTCCTTATTCTGAGCCTTGGTGTTGTTTTCTGTCTCTTGATTGGAAAATTGCTGGTCGCTTCTGCTGCCCACCCACATGACACCACAGAAATTCAACTCCAGTTTTATTGGAGGATCCTATGAGGATATCCTCGGTTTTCTAGAAAGTAGAGACCGTGTCCTTGTCTTTTGGAGCCCTTCACAGTAACGTTGTTACTCAGAACAATTTGCTTTTACGTGTTTGTCTCTGAGCCTTTTAAGGGCATAACCAGACAGGCGAATAAATAATGGCAGCCCACTAACTTGGAGTAGAAAGCAGTATAACTAAGTTAGAGTTGCTTCTCCCAGAAATACTGCGCTAGAAATTCAATCAAAAGGCTGGTTCTGCATTGTCATTTAGATTTTCATTTTGCTATCTGTGAAGGTAGGCTAGCAAAATGTGCTCCAAAATCCATTATTTGCTCTAATCATGGTTCACTTGAACTTGGATTAAAATAAATGTAAAACTGAACTATTGAGCAATCCCCAAGATATACTACGATGCGTGGCTTTTCAGAAGCTTTTAATACCAAAGCTTACATTACTTTGGTGTATTACTTTTAGAGTGTAACGTTCTGCTTGTGCTGGTGTTCTCAAAACCTTGATGTCCACATCAAGAAGCTGGTGGCAGTTCAGAGATCTGCTTCTGGAGTTTTTCTTTTGCATCTTCTGTACTAAAAGCATAATTTTCTGCTTACTTGTAACGTTCTTGAGCGGGGCATTGCAAGTTCTATTCATTACTGTGTAACATGCTTTTCTTCAAAGTAACTACAGAGTTTAAAAATTACACTGATAGTTGCTTTAGGAAAGTTTTATAACCCCTGTTTGTGATGGTTTGGGAGTTACCTGCCCCCCCCTGCTGTATGAAAATCACCCAGACTAGACTCGGCCAGTTGGAAGTTAAGGAATGAACTTATATTTACAGCTTAGTACAATATACAAGCAGATGTATACACAATATACAGGAATATTTACAGAAATATACAAGTTAAAGGTAATATGGAAACACAATACCCCTCCCAGAAATCAGAGTCCCAATGAGGGGCTCCCAACCACCCTTCCACCTTCTTTTCACCCCTCTACCCTTATCCCAGGGTCTACCTTACATGCAAGGTGAGTTTGGAAGATCGGCAAGGGGAGTTAGAAGCAGCGTGATTAGTTGGATTACACAGCAGAAGGCCAGAAGAGACAGCGACTCCCAGAGAGAGAGAGACTCTCTACGTTACCTATGTTTGTGTCCTTGTTTTTATACATCTCAGCAAGCCTATGAGTGAAGTAGACATCACCATTGTTTTTCTTTTCACAGCCTATAATCTATTTTTTTATTAAAATATTCCAATTAACCTCAAACTGGCATGCCGTTACACTCTTGTTAATCTCCAGAGCTGTTGTGTTTTCTCTCTTTGATAAACTATAGTTGTGCAGAAACAATTTTTTTTTCCCTCTTGTTTTGGGGTGTTTGTCAAAGTTGAAGTCGCCGTAAACATCCATACCTGGGTGATGAGAATAGGAAATTTGAGAGGGAAAGGAGAGATGGACTCACTCAGAGGTATCTGAATTAAACATAGCAATACCAGATTGAGGACAGACTTTTTACTATATTTAGAGGATGTTCAAAGATGCCTCTGATACTGTAACAAAACTGCAAATTCTTGCCAGTTTGACTTTCAATTCTAATCTTTATTAAGGCTTGCTTAAGTTAGTTGGGGAGAAAGGTACTTTTAAAATATTTTGATGGCCATGTGAGAAAAGCCTTAGTAAGTAGAAGCTGTAGCATGTCAGCTGGGCAAAGAAGAATCTAGAGACAGATTGCCAGAGAAGCAGGGAATGTCCTGTTAACAGAGACACCAAGTTTAGAGCTCTGCTGTGGAGGCAGCTTTGAGTGATAAACTCTTTGTGCTTTTGCCAGGCGGTTCAGATCTGACTGGTCACAAACTGGATGCTTACAGTTTAGTTTCTACAGTTGTCATTCAGCTTTACCCAGATCTATGTTTTACTGTGCTGAAAGATGAGAGGCAGTTTTATCATGTTACAAATCAGGTCAGTGGCAGAATTGTCCCAAAACCTTAATTCTGTGTTCTGAGTGGAGGAGGTGGTTATTTGCTATGTCAGAGTAACGCCCCACTTCCTTCAAGAATACGCTTCCTTCATTTTTTGGCCTTAAAGTTTCCTCCTATGCTTAGTTCATCAGACCCTTGATTATGTCCACCTTTATAACTCAGTTTTCACTGCTGTTTCTGCAGTGTTGTGTAAGTTTGGGCCAACCGAACTGTCAATTGCTTCTTTTTGTTTTATCTTCCTCAAAACAACCACACCCCCCGATTTCAAGGAAAGAAAGTTTCCCTGATCTTATCTACAGATTGTGAATTTATTTTACCGTAGATGATTAAGAAGGGCCTTTTCTTACTTGGGGGATGCTGAATGTGAATACACTGTAGTGTCACACCCTCTCTGGAATCTTCCTTCAGAAACTGTCTTGATACTGTGAGTGAAACTATGAAAATGTAGCTTTGCAACCTTGTAAACAATGCTGTAGATGAACAGTAAGGAAGACATTCTTCCAAAGTTACATATACTATTTAAAGAAATGGAAAACAGCAGTAAGTGTTACATTGACATTGGGTCAAATAGACCTGTTTCTGATAAGAATCTGTGCAGCGTTTCTGAGATACAGTGTGGAAAAGGGCCCAGCCCTTTTCAGAAGTGTTAATTCCACAGCACCCCTTAGTAAATCCTATAAGAGAAATTCTTAATTTATTCACAAAATATGTTGGTATTAACAGCACAACAGTCATCTAAGAGGTTCATTGAGATGGGTGTGGAGTTAAGGGTCTACACAGATGGGTTTGACAGCAGGCAGAGGTGGTGCCATTTGACTGTGGTTTTTTTTTTTTGATGGTGTATGAAATTGGCCGAGTCATCTTTATAGGTGTGCTGCGATACCTCAGAAGAACTGCAGCTGACCTCAACTAGTGGTGGGCTGCAGCTGATGCAGCATGCAGAAAACAATGGCCTGAAGCTGGCACTGTTTTCTCTAAGAGTGGCTTTTTGCCCCCTAAGCACAGTAACATGGAGAAGGTTGCGGCCGCAGCAGTCAGCACTGTTTTGTCCGAAGACACAACACTTATCTGGAATTATACTCTTCTTTTATTCTTTCCTATGTCAATGAAAGCAGTCTCTTTGCCTGCTGTCTTTATTCATATTATAGCTCAAAGTAATCATGCCCCCGTGAGCTTTGCTTCCCATGTGGCTAATGACATGTTTATTCACCATTTGTGAAAATTGGTTTAATTACGCAGAGTCAAACTACCTGAGATGCCTCCTCCTTTATCACCAAGGCCTTGAGAAACCAGAGTTATGTTTCTGCAGAGGTGTGTACTGAGAGGCAGGTATTTATGCCTGGATACAGCACTGGAGCATTTAGTGATGTGCACTTTTAGATGCTTTTCTCTGGTATGGTCAGAAGTAACACATTCTGAAGCAAAAATTATCATGTTCTATGATGAATAACCATAGTGCTAGACTGCTGAAACCAGGAGCGTGGCCTGCTCTGTTTCTGGTTAGGACCAGCAAACAATGAGGTGATTTTGTGGCCCCTATCAGACAACCACGCAGCTGCTCAGCCCGCATCAACAGCTTGCATTTGGCTGCAAGGAAGAAGCAATTTGGAGTGGGATAAAGAATGTGAGTGGGAATGCTTTGCCAGTCTCATCCTGGCCTTGTGGCAACCACCAAGGTTTTCTTTAGTGAGGCGAAGAAAGAAGAGGAAGTGAACCGCTTATTTCTGCCAGAATCCTGCAGAGGCACTGTGTCAGCAGAGCCAGGGACTGATGCAGGTCTCTTCAAAACCATCTGCTTTTACCACCTGTCTTTGTTTATTCACAAATAGTCTTATTTGGCATCAGTATTCAAAAGCTTTCTCTTTAAGTATAGATAATAAGTTTCTTCTGAAATTCTTCTATTGCATGCCCATAGCTCAAACAAGAGACTATAAAAGTGCTCTATTGTGAGGGGTAGTGAGAGAAAAGGACTCACCTGCCCAACATAAACCACTTTGATGTTGTACACACTGACAGTGCTGTCAGTGAAACTTATTTTGATTGTTAGCTGGTCTGAAATGGATGACATGACTCCGTTTAAACCTAAGCTTAAGGACAGTTTTGAGGGCAAAATTTGTTGCAGAAGGAGTCCATAGCAAAACTTCTGTTGCACGCACTGACATCAGCTTATCCATTGCTTCTCACCTTCAGTCAAGGGGAGCATCACAGTCCTGGACTGCTCCTAGATTTCCTGTGGCTGTTGAAGTGAATGTAATTGCTGTAAAGCACCCAAATTCTTTTGTTGACAACACAATGTTTGAAGAGATTGAGACTGTTGGTCCTCAGACCATTAATAAGACACCTAAAATCTCATGTAGTCTCATTTCTAAAGTGAACGTGACAGAATTATGCTCTTAATTAATCCTCACTTCATATAACTTCAACATCATTGCTTTACTTCTGATCCTGTAGACTGTAAAGAAGCAGTTTGCGAAGCTGGAGCTCTGATAACCATGTAGTCTATCATTGCATGTGGTAAATTCCACTTTGTTCCAGTGATTGCAGTGCCAGCTTCTCAAAGCTTTTCCTGTGCCCTATGATCCTTTCTTCAGTAACATACATTATTGCTTTGATGTGGTTCTGCATATACTTCCCTATGGAGCCCTTCCTTTGCCATCTGTGGGAAGAAATGAAATCCCAGATCACTGAATGACACTGTCTTCTACCAGTGACCTCCTTCAAGCTGTCACTGCTGCTATCTTTATCAGATACTCTAGAACAAACTGGCTAAGCTAATGTACTCGTAGTATAGATCAAAATGTCAGTGATGCCCTTTGCGGGTTTTTTTGTTTTTTTTTCTGGTGGTGGTTTTTGGTTTTTGGGGGTATTGGGTTTTTTTGTGCCTTTCTTGTATCTGAAATAAACTTAATGACACTCTGGCAGAGAAGAGAGGGCAGGGAACCCAGAGATACCAGAGCATTTATGGTTTATGCCACTGTTATGTGTATCAAAACAACCACCAAACCTTGTATCTAGGTGCAGTCAAACCTGTCAACTCAGTGGAAAACCTTTGGGGTTTTGCATTTAATCAGTTAATTTTGCCATTACACACTCTGTCAGGAGAATGTCTAGTTATTTGTTATTCTTATGCTCAAGTTTAGTGACTGCTGTCTTTTCCAGTGTATCCTCAAAACAACCTGTGGGTTTCTACTGTACTTGAACTCAGGGTTTCAGAGTCCTAAACAATGGATGAATTTGATGGTAAATGATGGATGCTGATGCGTTTTTCAGTTAATATTTTTTTTTTGCATCACCCCTATTTCCGAATCTCCTTGTTTTCTGCCAGGTACTTTATTGTTGTTTTGCCTAGTTCTGCCTTCACTAAGCAGATAAAGGAGTTAATGAATATCTGTGTGCTTAAAGACCTTTCACTTATCACCTCACCTGCATTTGGCCTATCACTGACCCTTCATTGCTGTACAGTCTCAGGCAAACTGCTGTGTATTAATCCCCCTAGCTCAGAAGAGAATTTCACCCCTCTCCACTATGTTCTGAAGCTCTCTTGTATTTATGCTAAAATTAGTGCTTCACAGGCACTTGGCTCAAATCCTGTGTGCTGCTGTTTGCCACAGGGTCCAAGTCAGTTGATATGCAGGGAAGGGATGTTCAGTTCCTGGTACTGGAATGCTCCATGCTTGAGGCATCAAGTGTTTTTTGGTCTAGCTTGTTTTTGTGGAAGATTTCTGTTGGACCATGTGCAGCTGAGATGCAGGCAGTTGTTTATCTGCAGAGAGTATGACTGAATTCTCTACCGGGGAAAGCCTTTTGCTTTATCTAGCTCGAAGAGTTTCAAGAACCCCTTAGGCATTGCTGGCTGCTTCGCCCTCCAAGAGTTTCCAGCAAGCAAATCGGGGATCATGTGAAACTATGTGCTTCCGAGATGATGTGAGCTGAGCTGATCTTACAGCAGGTCATGCATACAGATTGCATGCGTTAGCAGCTCATCTTCTGCCTCTTGGAGGGGAAGGGGGTCTTACTGCTCAGGTTACTATTGGAAACGTTTTGCCTCTTAATGTTAAATTTACTGGAGCTTTGATTTTCAAGTAAGAAATTGTTTAATTTCGATAACCACCTTTCTGCTGGTGAATCATACAGAGGCTGAAGGTTCATGAATACTGAATACATTCCTGTCATCTTTCTGAAAGGCTGAATTTCCCCAAGACCAGACTGGTGACATAGGCAGGACAGGTTGTTTCGTGACTGCATCTGTTTTGCCCTTGAAGTTAAATATGATTTTAAACTGGCGGTCTCAAAGGTTATGGAATGTCTAACTATTAGTATTTCACCTTAAAAATTGTTCAAAAAATAATGTGTGATGCCAGCGTTTCCATCCTTGCCCATAGATTGCATTCTTGAAGATGGCCCAGTTCTTGCCTCCTTAAACAAAATAATCAGAATTTGTCAAACCTCAAGTACCCTACTTGTCACTAACATTTAATTTCCATGGCAACCTCTGTAACTCTTGTTCAGGAAGATGAAGTAAGGTGATCCAGACCCCTTCATGGGAACTCCTCTTTGATCTAAGGATCATGTGTTCAATGCCGTAAAAGTAAAGCTATGTTTCATTAAATGACAGGGTGCCAGCGAAGAGAGTAATTCTGTTGTTTTCCACATATGCCTAGACCTAATGTGACTGTGAACCCTGAAAGTGGTATACAAATAAAAAGTAGAATTATAGAAGTATATCTTCTGCAAGTATTAACGGATTAAAAAAAAGTACAAATATCTAGATGCATATCAGGACACTCGTTTCTTATCTCTTGTGTAAGAGTAAGCTAATAGGATTTTTTTTCATCTGATGTGTGCAAGTCCTTCTACGTATTTTTACTCTAAATGTATATCTTTTCAGTGTGTTCTCTGTATTTGCAGTTGAGTAGCATTGGCAATGCTTGATGCTTTGCTCCACGTAGCTTTGTATAAATAACTCCCAGGCTACTGGCTCATTTATAAAATAAACTGAGCACCTCCTCACGCTACTTTTTTTCCCCTTCTTTTTGTCTTTGAAATTCTTACTTGCTATGTGCAACCTTGTGTTCTGTCTGTGAAGAATATAGTGCCCAAAATGTCCTCATTTGGGATACTTGTAATCTGAACTGCTCATGACTACTAGCTTGTAGCTGCCAGCAGCACCTTCCTTTGACTCTGGAATCTTTGCTAGGGTGTCCCATAAGTAGTTGGGGTTTTTTATTCTGTACAGCATTGTGCAAAAATCTTACCAGACCAGAACTTTCCACTTGCACCAAGAGAGGTATTTCATCTATTTGACAGTTGTTTTGAAGGTTCAGAAAGATTAAGACCAGGGAAATCAATTAAGGATGACTGTATTTCTGTGATGAAAAGGTCATACTTCATTGCCTTATTTTTGAAAATGCCATATTTTCCATACTTTATGGAAATTTATCTTCTATTTAAAAAGCAAATTCTGAAAGAATCTGGCTGAAAACTTAAGGTAAAATACATCAGCTGTGTTTTATCTGTCCTGCTCATAAATTGTAAATGTACAACTGCAGAAACCACTTTATTTTTTGTTCTTGTTGTGTTTCTTCCTTGGTTAAATAAGCTCTTTAATGTATTGCAAATAAGTATGTGGTGTGGAGTTAACAAGGGGACATCTGTTCTGATGTCTTGGAATGAACACAAAAACAGTATTAGTATGTCTCACCCAGAACTGCATGATATGGAGAAAAAGGTGTGCTGGGCAACAGATGAAGTGGTTTCTGTCATCTCGAGAATGACTTCTGCCAGAACACGTTGGCTTTGTTGGTATAGTAAATCTCTTGGCATCTGCACTTTGTATTTACTCATACTCTCATTGAAGGTATGCATTTCATAAAATAACAGAATCCCCTGGGTTGTAAGGGTCCTCCAAAGGTCATCTAGTCCAACTCCCCTGCAGTAAGCAGGGAGATCCCCAGCTAGGTCAGGTCGCTCAGAGCCCCATCAAACCTGACTTTAAACATCTTCAGGGATGGGGCCTCCATCACCTTCTGGGGCAATCTATTCCAGTGTTCCACCACCCTCACAATAAAGAAGTTCTTCCTAATGTCGTATCTAAATTTACCCTTCTCTATTTTAGAACTATTGGCCTCTTGTCCTATCACTGTAGGCCTTTGGAAGCAGTCCCTCCCCAGATTTCTCGTAGGCCCCTTTCAGGTATGGGAAGGCTGCTCTTAGGTCTCCCTGGAGTCTTGTCTTCTCTAGGCTGAAGAACCCCAGCTCCCTCAACCTGTCCTTGCAGAGGAGGTGTTTCAGTCTCTCGATCATTTCTGTGGCCTCCTCCGGATCATCTCTATCAGGTCCATGTCCTTCCTGTGTTGAGGGCTCCAAAGCTGAACACAGCACTGCAGGTGAGGTCTCTCTAGAGCAGAGCAGAGTGGTAAAATCGCCTCTCTTGTTCTGCTGTCCATGTTGCTTTTGAAGCAGCCCAGGATGTGATTTGCCTTCAGTACCCTCTATCATATCCTCCCCTGACCTCTATTAATAACAAGGCTTATCCTGACCCAAGTGCAGGACCT